>NW_022045864.1:536586-591503 GCF_001654015.2 Drosophila navojoa
TGTATCTGTATCTGTATCTGTATCTGTATCTGTATCTGTATCTGTATCTGTATCGTATCTGCATTGATTGAAGTTACTGGAAATAAATAAATAAATACATTTTTAAAATCCGTTTACCTCTGTGGGTACCTAAGAATCTATTTATCTATTTGTATTTCAATTTAATCTGATTTTTGTTTGCAATGGAATGTAAAAATTTCGCAAATATTCACCTTTTTAGGAGATAAACCATTTGCATCACATATCAAAAATAATTATTGCTTGCGATTTGCGAATATTGTGTAATGCGAATGCCACAAATCGAATGTAAGCGGGATTAAAGAAATAATTCTAATTGGCAGAATGAAATTTGATCTCAAATAAAATGAAATTCCATTTCAGTTAGCTCATTTATTCGACTGTGTAATTTACTTTTGATTACGCTAACCGACTGTCGTCAATCAGAGGCAATTAAATATACGTAATTAAAGAGCCAGAGAAAACTGATTGCGCTTTATTGATTTATGCACGGAAAACAGTTCGATATATAACAAATATATAAAGCGATTTGCACGAAATGGGCAAGAAATTATAGCATTAGAAACGAGACTTTCAATTTACTCAATTATCCGCAATGCAGATTAATTGTGAGGAATGCAATTATTAGCGCTATGTTGCCATTACAGCAAGGTGCAGTTCACAGTTTGAAGCTGACCACAAGGAAAAATCATTTCAATTCAAGTTCTGCTTTAAAAGACTTTCTCAAGCCAAGTATCACGACAAAAGACACCTTTGTTAACCCCAAACGTAAGTCTTTAGATTGAAATGATAAATATTCCAGCTTTCAACTATGTAGGAGATGGGGATTGGCTGTGTGTGCTTTTAATCTATATTTATTATCTTCAGCTAATATATGCTGTCTGCCTCTCCAATAACTTAAAGACTATTCAAGGCTTGGAATTTAAATTTTTCCCATTGGCATTTCAAGTGCTGTGCTCTCAACTTGCTGCCCAACTGTCAATCGACCACAAATTGTAGGCCCATTGATTGCTGTGTAATTTGTGTGATAATGACTTTTCCGACATGATTTATACATTCAGCTCGGTGAAACTGATATTGAGCTCTGAAAATTGTGTTGAAAATCAAACAAAAGAGCTGCATTCAATCCGAGTAATTGAGTTGAAATTTAATTCTCTGATTTTCTGAATATATCAGCCATGAGGTAACTGCCTAAATGTCACAAAACAGAATTGTCAAAGGACCTGCAAAAGAATAGGCAAGGCAGACTCTGTAATATGGCAAATCGTTGATAAATGATCCATGAAAGAAATGAAAAAGAAAACAAACAAATGGAAAATATGTTTGGCAAGCCCATAAACCAACTGCTCGGCTTATGCCTCGATGCATCGCTTGGCTTGACTTGTGAGCCGGTGCTTTAATGTGTACTAAAGTTAATTTGAGTGCAGTTTGTCCGTTTAGCTGGCGGCTTTATGAACTCGATGGTGAGTACTCTGGGTCTTGCAATGAGCAGCAAGAAGATAAATAACTGCACATGGAGTGCGGTTAAAATTGCAGCATCCATTAACTTGATAAAGAACTGAAATTTGTGCATATCAGAAGCACAACTAAAACTTTGCTATTATTTAGCATTGCACTTGGGCTTGAGCAAACTGAACTCTGCGAAATATGGCTGGAAAACATGCTGGCCAGGTAGGTAATACCACTGCATGGCCATGGCCAACATCAACAACAACGGCAACAATGGCCTGACGGAGCCGCCATTATTTTGACATACGATGGAGCTGAGAGTCGGCCGGAACAATGGAAAACACGAGCGCTGAACCATTTTACACGCAGGCAAAAGGACGCAGCGTCCGTGGACTAGGACCCAGGCCTGTTGATGTTGGGGCGGTCCAGGGTCCAGGGTATTACAATGCTCAAAACACAAATACACAAACATACATACACACACACACACACACACACACAGAGGCACACAGAGAGAACATGAAGAAACATAATGGCTGCTTACAATTTGTGAACGAGCATAATGCGAACATTACATCCGCGCCATTGTTTCTTGCCCCTGCCCCACGCTCCGGACTGTTCGCTTCTCGCTTCTCGCTCCTACTTCGTCCTTCTCGAGGCCCAGCGAGCACCCATGGGGTGTCGTTGAGTCGGGCGTACCGTTGGCAGGGTGTCTAAATTAAATTAAAGCTGTTTAGGTGTAATTGGTCGTTGAGAGGGGTCACAGCCATGGCAAAGGCAGCGTGCCTCGAGTGGCGCTTTTGTCCGAAAAGGAGAAGTGACCCTTTTTTGTCCAGCCCGTGCTGGGGCCCATACATATTGCAGAAACCATGAAAATGGCCAATTAATGGTGCATGAGTCAGGCCAAATTGAGCGCGCACACACAATAAACAGCCCATACAAGAGATTATAAAGCGCCCAACACGAAGGCCTCCGATTTTCAACACTAACAAAATGCACTCGCGCATGTATAAATATTTATATACATTCACATATGTGTGTATGTATATATATCTATATAATCCACCTTTTAATTGACACAAAATTGTTAAGGCCCGAGCGGTGTTGAGTTCGCTTTTTTAATTATTGCGCTTTTTGAGCTCTCTTAACATTGACATGAGTATTACGTGCATCAATTAATCATTACTCTACCGCTCATGTTAGTCTCCTCAGACTGCAGCGAACCTCCGATCAAAACAAGGGCCCATAGTATTTACATGTCAGTAATGATCTCTTAACATAAAAACTGTTCTAAAGTGTTATTATTGGTAATTTGTATGCCTAGTGCAAGTAACAGTCTAGCTAGAGCTAATTATACTAAAGTTAGCCCCAACAAATGATGGAATATTAGCTACATACACACTCACGCACACAGGCTGCACTTCAGGCAGGGCTGGGAATAGAGTGTGTGTTTTGTTCTCCATCACTGGGGCGGCTTACAGTGGTGCAAAGTCAATTATTGCCCAAACAACATTTAGTACAAACAATAAGCAGAGAATAGGAAATAGAATAGGCAGGGAAAAGCCTAAGCGATCTGTAAACTTTTCTTAAAACCCAAAACAAAGCTGTGTTTGGTATAATTTAAAAAAATCTATAAATCTTATGCAATAATTCAAATTAACAAGCATCATTTACAAATTCTCGAATTGTCCAGATTTCCATTTGAAGAGGCTCAAATATAAAATTCTATGAAAATGTCTTCAGCTGGTTACAAAGTTGTTTTAAATTTTATTAAGAGAAATAAACCTGCTCTTTGTTTTTTTTTTTTTTTGAGAGTACATCCTAAGATCGTACCGACTCGGCTAGTAAATTCAAGCAAATTAACATATTAACAACAAATATTCGATAGAATAAAGACCCTCAGGGCACAGCCCACTGTCCGTGCTCATTAGTAAAGGTCTGTGTCTGTCTGAGAGTGTGCTTCTTAGTATGCTTATTAGTTGCAGTCAGTCGAGTGCCTAGCGTCAACAATTAAATGCATAACCTTCTTGAACGCATGCCATTTGATCGAGTGCCCACTCATTAGCCTGACGGGGCAAACTCAGCAAACGCCATATACCACCATATAATACAGTGAAAAAGGCCTATCATATATACATATATATATACTTTTGTGTGTGGCTGTTAAATATATTTGTGTGCTGCTTGCCTCAGTACTTGGCTTACTTAAAGTTCCTTCATGTATATCAAAACACTTGAATGTAACTTTCACATGAGCCTCATTTGCTTAAATAAATGAGAAGCTAAACACCATTAGAGCAACGCCGATTTCTACTCAAAGGATAGTTATATACATATACTGCTCAAATTATAGGGCATTTTAGTGTCGAAGCAGTTTGTTTGCCTCACTCTCCCTCGCACTCTCGCTCTTTCTATCTCTCTCTTTCACCATCACTCTCTCATCATCTGGACAATATTAACTATTAAATTATTGAGTAGCTGAGTGGGGCGTCTCTGTTGGCCTATCAATCGATGACTAGCAGGGTGGATGGCTGACAGGCTGTATGATTAGGCAGGCTGTATGTACGGCTGCTAATAAGCCCAACTGGCTTTTGTGACTGCAATTTGCAATACAATTGTGACTGACACTCAAATTGGTCGACTGACAAATGGGTCTTCGTATCGATTAGGCGCGGCAAGCGCACGAGTTTCATGAAGCTCTTCAGATTTAAGGCTAAGCTAAGAGGCTTTCGTAAAATATTCAAAAGGCAAACAAGAATTAAACAAGCGGCGCGCGTCCTTAACCAGACTGCTTGCCTATTAAAAAGCGGAAATTAAAATCTTTATGGCTAATGATTAACCAATAAGGGCAACATGAAACGGAACTGCCACAGACTGAAAGGCTACAGCAAAGAATGCCAAACGAGGCAGAGAGGCTAGCGAAGAAGGCAAGGCAGGAGCCAGAGCAGCGCCGTTACTTGAGGCCGCTGGCTGACGCAGACGCTTCAACGCCCAACTGTTGTGGCATATAATTACCAAAGTGGCCCTTTGGTTTAGCCGGCTCGGCAATCGGCAGCCGGAAGTTCAACAGCCGTTGCAATGGCCGGCTTATTAGTCAAATTAGGCAGCAGCCGGTCGGCCGGTCGGCCGGTCGGATGGCCGGATGGTTGGCTGTTGGCTAGGACGTGGCCAATTGGCGCGTCAAGTAAGTGACGAACGGTACTTGGCCGCAGCGAGTCTGTAATGAAAATCGATTAAAAATGGCGCTGAGCCCGCGCGCCGAGCCCACTCCGTCCGGCACATAATGGCAAATTAATTGTAAAGTGTGCGGCCATTTTGCTTTTCTCGCTGCCTTCGCGCAGGGCGCGCAGCATTGCCATTTGAAGGATTGAAAGCAGCGTAAAACAATAATTAATTGATTGAATGTTGTTTGGAAATGGCGAAGTGCCTGCAGCCAGCAGCCAGCAGCCAGCAGCCGTAGCTAGCGCACAGTGACCAAATCAAGCCCAACCGCACGCCCCCATTCAGCTAAGTGGCATAGAAAATTAGTTTGCCCAACAAATGAATTTAATATGCTCTACCCTCAAGGCAATGTCGATTTCCTAAGGCAGTTCGGACTGTTTAACTCCGCTAACAGCTTTAACTGATGGCACTGGTTCATGAATGCTCGCTTTTGATCAACAAGCAATGCATTAATAATCAAAATATATTAATCAGCTTTGATTAGTTGATTTACTTAGTTTAGTCTGTTTGATTTATCAGAAATAAATTTATATATATATTAACTTTTATCTCTTTAGAAGGCATTTGGAATTCTGCTAGACTGTGTAGAAATAGAATCTAATTTGATTTGACTGCTAAACACTGTGAAATTTCTTGAGTACTTGAAGACCTGGCCGCGTTCATGTCCTTGGGGTCGGGTTAAGTCGTCGCAGCTCTGCAATTACAAATCGGAATGCGAATTGAAATTCAAGCAGCAATTACCCAGATCGAAATGTAAGAAAACGAAAGCTGAGCTGCTGTTGTCCCCTGCTGCCCCTGCTGCCCCTGCTGCTCCTGCTGCTCCACTGCTTTCGCTGCTCTCTCAAGGACATTACGTGCCAGGGACGTTGACAGGCGGCTTTTGAGTGTTGGCCGCAATTAGGCGTCTAGGAATTCAATTTATTTAAGCGCGGCCCGAGCTACCGCTGACTCACTTCGCTGCTATTTGTTGTTTCACTTCAATATTTAAATGATTGCATAATGTTAGCTGTTAGCTCAGCTCTCGGCAGCTGCCGCAATCTCAGGCTGGCTCAACTGCGCTCTCATTGCTCTGATTGTGCGCTTAATTTGCTTAAGCTGCACTTCATTTTTAGACCGAGCCACTAACGGTACCCCAGCCCAGCAGCATTCTGCTCTGCTCCTCAATATTTATACACTCTGGGTAGTTTTTCATTTTGCGTGCACTTAAAATGCTGTTAATTTGCAGCGCGCCATGCGGCATGCGGTAAGGTAAGGCATGGCTCGCCCTGCAGACTGTATGTCAATCAGACAGTTTGGACGTGCATCATTCAAAGTGCGCCAGCACTGTTCAAATTAACAATTACAAGCCGCAAAATGCAGCAGCAGCAGCTACAACAGGAATGGCTGCTGCCTCCTGCAGCTTGGGGCAAGGCGGTGGGCGGGCGGGCCTTATAAAAATAACCATAGTGCAGGGCATTACTGCGGAAACGGAAGTGCGCATTAACTGTGCACGCTTGCATGTCTGTCAAGGTGTGTGTGCGTGTGTTGGTGAATGTGGCCGCAATTAGCAGCGCGCATGTGTGTATGTGTGTGTGTGTGTGTGTGTGCATTTAAGTATTTTCCTGCAGCTGTGTGAGTAATTAAAACTGAGTGTGCGCGTTTAATAAGTTAAGCGCCAAGGCACACACACACACGCACACACACAGACACACACATCAAATGCATGCATCAACGTGGAAAGGTGAGGCACACACACACACGCACACACACGCGCGCAGCTGCAAAGCTTCCGCTGCTGCTGCGACATTGTTTGCCTGTTTTTCCTGCACAACTCGCATTAAACATTCGGGCGCATATGCAATATTAAATACGCTACAATAGCGACTGGTTTAATATTCATAAGTAAGAGCGCATGCAGTCTTTTTTTTTTCGTCAACTGAAATATGCATATATCATAAGCTTTATTATAGTTTGCAATTGACTGTGAAATTATGATTCAATATTAATGCAAACAAAGCAGAGCCGAATAAAAAGAGACTTTGACAACGCAAGCAAACTCATGAATATAGTATTCAGCTTGGTTAATACTAGAATAATAATATAGTGAAGGTTTAGTCTTCATTTGGGCTCTCACATTACGTTCTCCATTTGAAGGAGAGATTTTCCCCTTCACAGAGCATTGAGTGGAAAGTAGCTCAACCAGCAAGTCCTTGCAGCCCCTCGCATTCTCTGCACTACTCAATTAACTTAGCCGTCTTAGGCCCCTGCATCATTTACACGTGAATGCCTGCAGACCCTACAAAATGCACAATGCAGCCAATTGGCCCATTCATTTGAGCCCAGCATAATGTGGCCACAATAAACACGCCCACACACATACCAGCGCACGTGCTTAGTTACGTTGACTGTAACCGTCAAGTGCCTGGCGGCATTTGGGTTGACCTTACTTTCAACACGGCGTATGCGCAACATCCTCTAGAAATAATATATGCTGCACTTCTATTCCGCCGATTGTTGTAATGGGGTCCTGGGAGTGGGTGTGGCAGCCACCTAGCCAGCTAGCTGGTGCCACAGGAGCGAATTAAATTAGCCATTAAAATAAAGTTGGCAGCATATTTATTTATTGCTGCATGGCCCGAGGCATTTGGCCCTGATGATGCCGAGCTAACAGCGCGAGCTAAATGCAATTTCTAATTAAAATGAAATTATGCGCATAAAATAAATGCGCATTAATTTCAAATTTGTCTTGCTTATTTAAACAAAAACTAAAAGTTGGCTCCACACTGGGTTAATATCAAAATGGCAGTCATTGCGCCAAATTGTTAATTGCATGGCAAACTCACACACATACACACACACACACACATGCACATTCAGAAGCGTATGCAATAAATTTGTACACATTTGTAAAACAACAGCGGGAACATCAAAATAGTTTGCCCTGTGTTTGGCTTTGTAATCAGGCAGCGGCTCGCGTGTGACAGACAACAGTTTAGCATGTCAATAGAGCAGCAGCAGCAGCAGCAGCAGCATCTGCAGCAGCAGCAACAACAACCACAACAACAATTTAGATATCAAAAAACTGTAATTGACATATGACTGCGGCAGAGTCATGAATCTGCATCTGTATCGATGCGTGCGGCATGCAATTTGCATGCGAGCCGATTGTCATGATTTTGTTTAACCTGTAAACAAGCCAAAACAAAGGCCCATACGCTGTGATTTCATTTCGCATTGTCTATACGCCAATGACAGTCCGCCGTACACCTATTGACAATGAGCGACAACATATTTGCTTTGCATTGAATCGCATTTGGGAATCTACAATAAAAAGTTGTAATTAAGTGGGCTGCGCCAATGAATAGGCGTTGGCAAATAATCGGATGGCATTTCTATTTGTCATATTGCTTGAAATGATGGGACTGCGATAGTTATTATATATTTGCATTAAATTACACATGCAACCTAGCTGGACTGCTATTTATCATTTGTGCTTTCAATAATAGTTGAATATAAATAAATAACATATATTTCGGTTAATCAGCATTGGCCAACATCCGCTTCTATAGTCGCTAATGAAAATCAAATAACTCGTAATAATTATAGCTCGGCATTGAGCAATTGTCAATAATTTGTTATGGCCGTACTGAAACTCACACTTGATGATTCACTTGGTCTCTGGCCGGAAGAGTCAGTCAAAAGCGAAAAGAAATAAATAAGACAAATAGCCGGCTAGTTAAGAGATTCCGCTTGTTTGGCCATAAACTGCGCCAAGCCAAATTCTTGCCGCTTCAGCATTTTTGATTTGTTTGCACATTTTTATGGCTGACTTTTCAGCATGTACTCAACGACTGCCAGCCTGATGGCATACATAAATACAGATATGTGTGTGTGTGTATGTGTGTATATACATGCTTTCATCCACATATTTTCAGTTGGCGTGTCCGAAATTTCAAGTGTTTGTGCGCGAAATTAATGTTGTCCTTGAATTTGCCATAAACTGCCAATTCAACGAAAAGTTTGTAGCAACAACAGCAGCAACAAACACACACACAAACACACACTTTCACAGTCAGCAAATAGCTTAGGGAAACTTGTGCCAAAGTTCATTTGCCGGCAAGTTCTTTTAAAAAGCATCTTAATCAGCAGTAAATTCACAGCTAATCAGTGGCTCCATTGTCTCGCTCGACGTTTGCTGCCTCGTCGCTGCCCCTCGTGCATCGATCAATTGAAGTGTCTGTTCACATATCTGTTGGTCGCGCCTCAAAGCATTGCAGATAGTGAGCTTTGTGCAACATAATTCCACGTTCGACACGCTGCAGTGCATAATAAATTTGTTCAACGGGGCGTATGGGCGATGCACGCATTAGACGCTGAGACTCAAAGCCAAGCAAAGTAACAATGGTAATTACTGCAAATTTATACATGTTAAAGATGAAGAGCATAGCAATGGCATATTGAAGACATTCGCTTAAACCCTCAACAGATTGCATTCTGCAAAAAATCGATACTAAATAAATTTACAAATATAAATGAAATATTAATTTCAGAGCTATTCAGAGCCAACGTACAAACATTATGAATATTGCATGCGGCACATGCAATAAATCAAATTTCGCATGCAATTTCAATAAAAAAAAGCAATACTAGCTCCCAGCTCCCGGAGTGAGTGAAGTAAAGAGAGAAATAAATGCATAGATATATCAAATGCAAAATATCAAATATAAATACCATGAAAAAGAGATGATTTGAATTCCGTTTGAGTCATTTCTTGCTTGTGATTCCTTCCACATTTAAATACGACTAATTGAACTATAAGTTGTAAGCCAGCGAGCAGACATTGAATTGCATTTATGTCGAAGTAAATTTGATTGCAAGCTTAATTATTTTCTAAGGTTTCTCAACTCGAGTCGAGTCCTTGGCCGTCTTGGCCCCAAGTGTGCTCACTCTCTGCATTGGCGCATTGAACTTTGTTTTAATTATGGTGGCAGACAGCGAATGCTGAGCACATTGGACATGTTCATTGTTAGTGCGCTGCTCTGCTTGGCTTGAGTTGGCTTGGCTTGGCCCTTGGCTTAATAAATTGCAATTGTTTGCAAGCTAACTTTGCACCCACGCCCACTTGCTCGGACTCACTTCGGTTGGCTCCCCTCGCTATGGATTTTGTAATTGGTTTTGGCGTTGCCCACTGCACTTGACAAAAAATAGAATAAAGACAAAAAAATAGAGAGCACACATAAAATTGCAAGAAAGTTTAGCATAATGCGCAGCGAACAGGAGCAAACAAAGTTTCTGCAAACATTCAGTCACAGAATAGATTTTTCTATGTGCGGTTAACGAAGCAAATAGACTAAAATTTATTCGGAGAAAATAACAAGTTTTTTTTTTAAATTTTGTTTGCTTTGTTTGTTTGCGGTTCTTGTTGGAGCAGTCAACCCAACTCGAATATTGGCCGAAAGTTTCATAAACGTAATTGTTTTGGACGCGGCCAGATCTAAGCAAGTTGCGCCCTTAAAGTTCCTCGCTAACTCGATCTGAGTTTTTAATTTCAACTGGCCAACGGGCCAACGGGCAGCTCGCAAACTTAATTAAAAGCCAGAAAGCAAGACAACCATTTAAAAATAACAATCCGCTGTCAAAACAATACAAACAACCGGATCCGGCGCGCCGCTTGAACGGACAGAGAGCCACACAAAAGCCTGGCCAAAGCGAAAACCAAATTGTTAAAGTTATAGCGCTATATAACGGTACACATGCACTTTGCATATGCCGCTGATATGCAACAGACTGACAGACAGACATGAGAGGGGGCGCAGGGCAGGCGTGGGCATGTTGCCCAGACCAACATCTCCATTAACTCTCTGCTAGAGCATTTTTATTGACCGTATAATAACAAATATCACACACATATTCAAAAGTAAATGTGATTATCAGGGGATATTTTTAATATTAAGCATCTACGTCATTTATCCATTGCATTGTTAATTATTGCAATAAATATCAAGTCTGAATCAGAAATGATATGAGTGGATAGATGTCATTATTCACTCACACCTCTTTCTGTCTATCTCGCTAATCATCGTTCAACTTATTATCTCTATTCATCACTTCCATATATCTTATTCAACGCTCAACTCCAAAAAGACTTGTTTCTATTCCAACTAACCGGCTCAGCTATCCCTTCAGTGCGTTAAACTCTACATAATTTAACAATTTACAGAAAATAAGTTTGTTAAATAAATATGTACACGAAATTTTTAAACAGAATTCAATTTCTATTGCTAGAATGTGATAGATATAAAATGTGATACAAATAAATTGAAAAAGTACATAAAAGATATATATATTTTTTTAATTTGTATAATTCTTGCGATCGTCAAGAAGATTCAATATGATAAACTGGCGGTGTTAGCAATAAAAGCATTCATCCAGGGTAACTGTTAGCCCACCTCAATGTCAACCTCCCTTCGCTCAGCTGATGGCAAGTGGAAAAACGCTGAGTTTGCTTTTGCAGCTTAAACAAAAGCGCACAATAAATATGGCAAATAATTTGAACGAGTTTTTTCATGCTCTGCACATGAAACTGTTTAAATTATACATAAAGGCTGCATAATGAAATCGGACAGCTGCTGCCTGTGCTGCTGGGCAGTTGGGTTGTTGGTCTGTTGGTCTGTGGCAACACTGGCAGGCGAAAAAACCCTTTCAAAGCACAAAATACAAGTCATTGTTTTGACCCAAGTCTGGGGTCAAGTGTTGTGGGTATTATGGTCAGCACGTACAACAAGCGAATGAATAACTGCAAATGTAACTGCAAGTAGAACTCTAACTGTACTCTGCCAGTCATACTTCATAACTGTGTATATGCATGTCTCTTTTGCCCACTCTCTGTGCCTCCCTCTCTCGCCTTCAACTATCTTTATCTCATTCTCTCGTTCTCTCTCTCTCTCTCTCTCTGTTTTGGCCTTTGTGCCGGCACATTTTAATTATTAGCATACGTACAGGCAGTGGCAGTGGCAGTAGACGCCGACAGAATTTTATGAGCTAGCGCTTTTTGTTTCACATTGCGTATGCGTAACGCGTGCGCTTGTGTCTTTAATTGAAAAAATATCAAGCATACGCCACGCTGTACCATTGTTTTGACGAGCCTTTGGACACTCGCCGGACGCACATAAATGACAGCTGTTGCTAGATACGTTGAGTTATTAAAGTAGCGGAGCGGAGCGTTGACATTTCATCCCCACAGAAAGTTAGCTGCAGATATTAAAGTATTGTAAATCATTTCGAGCTATGCAACTGAATGTGGAGCTTCGCCTTCCTAATGCTCTCCATTGCAAAGTTGTAGTCAAGCACTTTGACTTTGCTAGCATGCGGAGTGTGGGGCGAGCGTGTCTATAAGAAAAGTTTACCGTTCAACTAAACAGCCGAGTAAGTCATTGAGACTTACCAACAATGCTCTTAATTTTGCATGGGAAACTACAAAGTAAGCTTGTTAATTAAATACGCATTACCGCGTCTCTAATTGCCTGCGATGTGCTGCTTAGCAGCAACAAAAACTAATTGTTATACTAGACTGGCAAAGTTTTTTGTCGGAGCGCGTGTTGCTGCTGCTGCTGCTTCTGCTGTTGTTGTCAATAAAATATGGCTGAAAGTAAGCAAGCATTAAATTTAATTACCAGCTGACACTTTGACCTCCAGCGTGACGTGACTAACTGACAGACAAACTGACAGCCAGATTGACAGAGCGCACAGCAAAAAGCGTCAGATAATTTGAAATGCAATGGATCTATATTTAATGCAAATGTCTCCGCGTTCAATCACATTTAATTAGTGCGCAGTGCGTTTATCAGCCACTGCGGCTGCGGCGAGCATGTGTGGGGCGGTGGGTGGTGCAGCGGCGTGGCATGCCACTAGCTAATTCAGCGGCACCAATCATCAATCACAGTGCGGCAGCAATGCCTTAGCCAGGCAGGAATGCATCAGGCTGCGCACAAAAAAGTTTAATGGCTTCAAAAATCAACTTGGTCGTCGCTTGGCGCCATTTCACGTTGCATTGTTTGCTGTTGGTTTTTTTGTTGTTTTCGCCGCGCAAGGGCGAGAGCGTCTGGCTAAAATATGCGCATGCCGCAGGTAAATGTTGGTAATTTGTGACTTCCAATGGCTGCGCTGCTTCTTTTTTGCTTGACTGCAGAAATCTAGCTTCACCTTTCCCTCTTCCTTGTTTTTTTTAGCTTCTCTTTTTTTTTAGCTTGATGTCGACCATTTAACGCTCGGCGACATTTCAGCTGCTCTGTGGCGGCAAATTTATGTGGAAATCGTGTGGCAATATGCAATTGCATGGCTAATGCCGCAAGCAGCCGCACGATTTAGCACGGGAAAATGGAAATGGAGATAAGTTGGCTGGTGTGATTAAAAGTGGACATTTGTTAGTTGTGCCAGGGGTTAGCCGTTGAAATGCGATAGATAAGGTTTTTTTTTTCGAATGCACGAGAATGGGAATACATTTTTCTAATGTGTACTTATTTGTGTGTAAACAAATCTGTTCAGTACCCTCACCATTACACATTTTTAGTTGATATTTATATTTATTTTTCGTAATTTGTAATAAGTAATTTATGATTTTTTCCTCTTTTTGCCTATAAACTAACTAAAAGCTTCACTAATTATTTTGCTATCGACTGACATATATATCTACATATTGTTGTTATTATTTTTCCGTTCTTTCTTACAAAAACAAAATAAAATATTTAAACTAATTCTTCTCAAGAAAACTATTAAAGATCATAAAAATGTAAAATATTTTTAAATGCTTTAAATTCATTTCATATTGTATATTTCAATATTCATTGAGTGATTAAGATTTATTATGGTATTAAAAAAATATATTAATTGTAGTATCAAATAATTTACTTAAATTATCTAAGTTTATTATCATCAATAATTATGATTAAGATATGTTAACTATCATTCAATTTTATTTCAGTGAATACAACTCGATCTGAGTAGTTACCCCAATCAACTTATAACTCGTATATATATCGTAATATACCCTTAGTAGACGTAGCAATTTAAGAGATTACTAACAGTGACTTTAGTCGCCTGGGAAATATTTAAGCTCCAGCAGCTAGTCTTGACGTTATTTATATTCTTCGCAACTCTTAAACTTTTACGCTTAAATCATATCTGCGCTTATTGTTTTACCTGCAACTGTCGTTGTTGTTGTTGTTGTCGTTGTTGTTGTTGCATGTTGTTTGGCTTGAAGCTGGGCAGCGCAGAGCTGCGCTCTTATTTACCCCTTTGGCGCTCGGCTTGGCTTATTCAAGTGTGGCTTTTCCATGCGCACACTGCGAAGTCACTTTGACCTGCATGTTATTCATGGCTAAACACACATATCCGCGCGCACACACACACACACATACACACCGACGCAGCAGATAGCCCTGTCCTAGAATATAATACCGACAGCCAAGCCAACAATTCGGTATACTGTGCACATAGTAAAGAAAAGGCGTTGGCCTGTACGCGGGCATGGGCGTGGTCGTGGGCTTGGGCATGGGCTTGGGCGTGTGGGACTTTTACGCTCTAAGCTGTGCTAAACATTCCCTAAATATATTTTGCAACAGCTCCACCTCCACTCCACACACGAGATAAGCGCCATACATGCCATGGCCAGGAGGACAAGGACGCGCAGCGCGGGGCGGGAGGCGCGTGGGGCTGCTCGCTGCAATGAAACTTTTTGCACCTGCATATTTTTCCGAAACTATTCACAGTTGATTTTTCACCTGATGCTTTTCACGGTGTAGCGCACTTGTCTGTGTGTCTGTGTGTGTGGGCCAGTGTGCCTATGTGCGTCTGCAGATATATATATATGTGTGTGTGTGTGTGTTTGTAGGTAAGTGCTTAAAATATTTGTCTGCCTGGCTGTTTGTGAAGCTGTGGCATGCCTGGCATCCCGTCCAAATGTCCGACTGCCCAACGAATGGGTCGCTTTATAGGACTCAAGTTAAATGCAGTGCCGCTGCCTCAGCCGAGCCATGTGTATTGGTCCAGTGCCCCATTAGAAACCGGCCAGTGCATTGGGCGCCAATCCTTTAATGGCTTTCACGACGTCCTCTTGCATGTTTTCAAATAGATTACAAATGCACAAGACCTTCAGAGTCATTTAGAAAGCCATTTGCGTTCATTTTGCATTTCATTGAAATACTTAGATAGTGAATGATATGATATACATATTTCCAATAACACACTTTTAATTTAAACTTATGTATATGCTTAAGAAACTAGACAAAAAACAATCAATAAAAATCACTTATTTATACCCTTAAACCCTTTCGGGTTTTGGGCCCAGTATGCAGCCTGGACCGCTCCTGTCGGCCATGCATATGTGCACAAATACCAGCTTGTGTTCAGACTTATCTATATGCATTTTATTATATAAGCTTCGGTATTAAATTGCCCAACTCACACGTTTACCTCCCCCTCCCTTTCCCCCTCTGTTCCTCTTCCGCTCTTTCTCTCTCTCTTGCAGCTATGGTCTCCTGGGCGCCTCTGGCTGCGGCAAGACGACGCTGCTCAGCTGCATCGTTGGACGACGGCGTCTCAATTCGGGCGAAATTTGGGTGCTGGGCGGACGGCCGGGCTCGCCTGGATCCGGTGTGCCCGGTCCGCGAATTGGCTACATGCCACAGGTGAGTCGAACTCCATGTGCTGCCTGAATATTTCATGCGCTTTTTATTGCCCTGCCGCAGTTGGCTTCGTGGCTCGTAACTAAATTAAATAAATGCAATAAAACGTTAAAAGCCAGAATATAAAAAAAAAACAACCACACACACACACACTCACACACATAAATAAAACAGAAAACAGAACAATGGCCGAAAAAAAAAATTAAACTTTTAAATGCTGCAAAGCATAGAAGTTTTAATTTCGACAAAGCGCAGTAATATTTTCAGTCCCCGAGGCCCATAAAGCTGCATCGGCGAGCAGTGTGAAATGGAATTTGCATTCGCTCGTGTTCGCGCTCGCTCTATAATTCACTCTGAAATTCCCGTTTTGCAGGACCTGGCTCTTTATGGGGAGTTCACAATGCGCGAGACTTTAATCTACTTTGGACTTATTTCGGCCATGCCCCGCAGCGACATCGAGGATCGCACCGAATTTCTGCTCAAGTTGCTCAATTTGCCAAATGCCTCGAAATTTGTCAAGAACTTGAGCGGTGGACAGCAGCGTCGCGTGAGTCTGGCCGTCGCTCTGCTCCATGAACCGGAACTGCTCATATTGGATGAGCCGACAGTGGGCGTGGATCCGGTGCTGCGACAGAGGTGAGTATGAATGAGAAATGGAGTGAGGCTGCCTCAAAACATATTGGATGCCCCTCAAAGGCAATATTAAATAAGAATAGATGGATTCATTTTACTAATTAAAATTGATTTAAATAAATACTGACAGACAAAAAGTATATAAATTTCATACAATTAAGCTGGAGATCATTTCAATTCAGTTCCGCTTTAATGAGAAAACCGAAATATGCTGTTGCGCTTTTCCGCGAAAATATAATCCACGTGCGAAAACGAAAATTGGGAAAAGGGAAAATGTAAATTGGAAATCAGATAACTCAGAGACCAACGCCACAGAAAGCTACGTTTCATATAATTATTCTCCTTACTCTCGAGCACAAAACGAATACGTGGAAATCCTCCGAAATGTCATAAAAAATTTCACTGTATGCCAAAGTTTTAAGCTTTTTTCAGACTAATTGATTGATAATTTCAAATTAATTTTTAGTAAATGGAAGAAAGTTCAGCCATGGGCAATAATCATATTCAGTTTAGGTAATCCCTTGTTTTTAATTTTTAATTTTGTGGCAGACCACGCCTGGGGAAAATAACTAAATAATATATTAGCAAATCTGAATTTGTAATTTATTAAATTAATAATATGGTATATTTCTAACTAATGCCACTTGATTATAGGATTAGCAACAACATTTTCAGTTCGATTAAATATTGTTTTAATTTATTAAGTGTCTGCAATTTGCATTTAGATTAAAATTGAAAAGTTTCCATTGGAAATTAAATCTTGTTTTTGTATATAATCTATCCCTGCTAGCATTTAATTTGTGGAATATTTACGGAGTTGATGACATATTTATCGATGACTTCTAATAAGCTCTTTTTATCGTTACCAGCATTTGGGATCATTTGGTGGACATCACGAAAAATGGCCACACCACTGTGATAATCACGACGCATTACATCGACGAGTGTGCCCAGGCTCACGTGGTAAGCTCACATGCGATATCTAGTTGGGGCTGGGCATGGAAAGGAGTGGGAGCGGGTGTGGAGGTGGGAGGATGGGTGTCGATGGCTTTTTGGCGCCCACGCATTGTTTGCTCGCTTGATTTATGGTCGGTGCTCGCACGTCTATTTGTAATATGCGGCGTATGAGCAACATTATGCGCTTCAGTTGGCATCGGGCCGGCAAAGGTGAAAGCTCAGCTGTCGAGGGAGTTAACCATAAGTCTCTGCGCAGCGGCTGCGCTTATCAGCTCAAGCTCAAGTGTGCGCTGTCAACACGCGGCGCTAAGTGCTTCCTTCTGTTGGCCCATGAATGCGGCAGCGGGCCTTACCCCAGCATGTGGGACTCGGTTGCTTGGCAAATTTGTATCCTGCGCGGGCTGCAACAAATCTGTGTCCTCTCTCGCTCGAAAAACGCACAGTATCACTGGCCGTGCCGCTGTTGACCCATGGCCATGGCACGATTTACGAGGCATTTCCGAGCGAGACACATTGCAAAATTTACTTCAGATTTATTGGTGTTGCCAATGCGAGGCTCCATAATCAGCCAAAGACCTCGAGACTGAGGCATGGCGAACTAGTGTGAATCCCTCTTTGTGTATATATCCCCAGCTAATGCGTGTGGCAGACAATGAACTGTGCGAGCGACTGACAGTCCCAGCGAAATATGAAAAAGAAAAGCAAGTAAAAGAGATGGAATACTCGGAAAATACTGAAATAAAGCGTGACAAAGCGCACAAAGCAAACGCCCGTCACAATGGACACTTAGATAGACAGATATATAGATAGACCAACAGATACCCAAGCGACACGCACAGGATATGAACGCACTCACACGCTCGCACATACAAAACAAACAAATCCTCGCACACAGACACGCACTTATGCTGGTCAGGTCCGTGCGGAAGCTGAGCTAAAGCCGAGACTGTATATGTGTATCAGGGGCCAAGGCAAGATTGATGCAAAAGCAAGGACCTTAAAGAGTTGCACAGAGTTGAGGTGGAGCAGGAGATAAGCCCGACGACACGTGTATACACTATGTCCAGCATATGAAATCAGCGAGAATGATTGATAGCCCAGCGATTAATAATATTGCAAAACACTGATTTATTTGTGTCCTTATCAACACTTAAATGCCACCGAGAGAGCCCTGCAGCCGCAGCAACAGGGCTTGATTTGATACCTGTTTACGTTTGACTTTTTGAAGAGAGAATGAAAATTAAAAGCAAAATAACTTTCCACTTAAACATTAATAACAGCAGCAAAACTAAAAGCCCTTCCCCTCCCTCTTGACTCTTCGCTCGATTCAATAACAAACAAAAAACTCTCTGGAGCTAAGCCGTAAATCCCTGCCGTCTGCACAACATTTTAGTAAACGGCTTAAGAATCCTTGTTGCTATTGATTTTTGTTTTGTCTCAGATGAAATCGAATTATACACAAGATATATATATATATATATATATATATATATATATGAGGAAAGTGAATTTAAATCCATTTGCAATGAAATCATATTAAATTATGTAAAGCTGCTTATAAATCGGAGCATTCACAGTCAAGCCATCAGCTCGTTAGCCAGTGGCTTCACTGTACCTGCCGAGCACGCGACAATTGAGCCCGCGCCGCCTCCTGCCTGTCTGCCTGTTGGCAACAGCTGTTAGATACTTGTCGAGACACGATTCGTCCTCGCACGCACTCTGTGGCGTGGTGCTAAAGAGTTATGGGCTATAAACGAAATCATTGTGCGATTTTGTTTGCCACAGAACGTGCCGGCAACCTGAAGGCTGCTAGTTCATAAAACAAGGCCTCGGGCTGAGGGCTTAGTCAATCCGACCGCAATGCGTAACCCATTGAAATGTATCTTTAATGGCAATTGTTGTACAGTATTTGGGTTCTTAAAAAGTGACACACACACACACACACACGCACACACACACAATTGCCTATGTGTGCAACAAAGTTTCGTCCGACTTCTGTCTGTGTGGCAATTTTGGTGACAGTGTTTAATTGCTCATATTGAACACGTGTTGTCTCCGGCTCTGGCATCAGGAAGAGGGCTGGCAGGAGGCGGGAGGCAGCAAAAACCGGAATAACACAAAGTCCGCTTAGATTGCGCACGCTTGAGTCGACCACTCGTATTATGGCCGGCAGCAAATTGCTTTTTCAGCATTGTCACTTTTTCGTGCCACGTTTTTGCCTTGCCGCAGGTTGCGCAATGCTCAGCGCAGGGAATCCAGCTCGAAGGAGCCGTCGCAGCCCTGCACTCGCCCATATTTTTCGCCAATTCTGCACGTCACTTGGACTTCAGTTGTCGTGCGACTAACTTGTCTAACTGGCCGGTGGAACTTCGTCAGTTTCCTTCTTTTTTTTTTATTGTTTTTATTTCGGGTTTGTTCTCCTTCTGCTTCCACTACTTCCCTTCGCTCTCTTTTTTTTTCGTGTGTGTTCTTTTATTGTTGACTCAACAGAATTGCGTGCTGGCATCCAAAGAGCGTATGCATGCACACAAAAACACTTCCTGTAATATGTGGACATCTAACACACACACACGCACACACAGAGATACATATATACATATATTTACATCTTGACTGGGTTTTTCCTTTCGCGCAGATTGACTGAGACATATTCATCGACACTTACCTGGGCAGCCCTTTGCCGGCTTTTGGCCATTTCGTCTGAATTGCACTCGTCGTCTAGCTGACGTTTAAAATTTATTATTATTGCAAGCCGTGCAATTTATTAGCTGTAAATGCATTGCCTTGGCAAATATATGGCGAACGTCGCTCAGAAAATATAGAAAAAGTTATTTGAACTTCGATTCGTTGTTCAGCATTAAGCTGGATCATAAACTCGATTGCTGTATTAAACTTAAAGTGTTGCTATTAAATTCGATATTATTTATGGATTATAAAAATCCTTTGCGAAATATTTACGAGTCTTGCGAAACGACTGACAAATAGATTCTATATGAGTTGCCTGGAGACATGGCAAATCACATCAAGCTGATGTATCATCGAGAACAAAGGCATAATTTATTTAACAGAAAACTTTTAGAATGCAAGCAAACGTGACACGGATTCTCAGTACTATCCGCATTTATGAATGTGACCCAAATGAGCTTTATGAAATGATTAAGCAAGGTGATTGTTTGCTGAATGCACTACTTTCGCACCTTTATGTGCACGCATGCATATGAATGGCAATCGAAAAGTAATTGGCCTACGCTGCGTATACGTGACTCAATTCTGCTGATATCCTTACCTCGGTAGGCAGCTTACAGCGCTGTAATGCGATGACTGCAATGTCATATTAAAATGTCAATCGATTCGACCGCCATTCGCCCTCTCATACATTGCAGCCGCCTTGCAGGTCTCATTTTATTTGATATTCCTCAGCATCAGCAATTATTCAACTGTCCATTTGCATTTTTGGTTTTGGCATTAAAAAACAATTCTCCTGCTTCTTCACTCCTCGGAATGTATTTTGTGCTATGAAAAGGCAACATGCGGAAAATTACGCGACAAAAAGGAAGTGCAGCACACAGAAGAGACGGAATATACCATTAAAGGAGACTAGATTGAAGCAAAAAGAAACAAAAAGTAAAATAAAGGAAGGCAAACCAGCAAAAATGCAGAAACAGAAACAGCTCGGAGTGTCGCTTGGTGTCACTTGTGGTGCGAGGGGGGATCGTAAAGTAGTCTCAACAATATATCCATCAAATGTCGTTACGCTCCCTGATTTCATTTATTAGAGCAGAAAGTACTGCACATACAATTGGGTAGAGCCAACGGGACGCCGACGGCCCTGTCCGCCCATCAGATGCGCGTACTATTCGGCGTATACGCGATTTCATACGACTTCCGCTCTTTGTGCTGGCCGACGATTTCCCATGAGCCAAGCCAACGTTGACATTAAATTTAGGAGCAATGTCTGTCAAAAAAGAAACAGGGAAAACAAAGAGAAATAGAAATAGAGAAAGCAAATTGGAAAGGGCCAAACAAGGACAAAGCGCAACACTGTGACCGACAAACCGACAGATTGACAGTGTTGCCACCAGCTCTAATTCCTGCTGCAGGCAACCTGGCTTCAGCTGACTTCAGACGGGGGTCGGGCTGGGTGGCTAATGAAGCGAATTGCAGGCGTTGATGCTGTGTCATAATGTGGTGGCAGCCTTTGATGTGGGTCATTCCCCTTATCGGCATTTGCGAACATGTCTAAGCCCGGCGTCTCTGGCAGCAGCAAGTGCTTAAAAGCGTAAAAACTAATTAGAAAAAAGAATAAAAGAAGCGAGGGCGAATTCTTTCATGGGGAGAGGCTTTGATCGGGTCCATGCCAAGGCTGCAGTTGACATCGCAATATGGTTAAAAAATTCAATTTTATCTTAAATTGCAGGCGAATAAAAAAAAAAAAACATATTTTAAGCAAGACAAGAATAATGCATAGAAATAGTTAAGCAAATGCATTATAAATAGCCGCCTCGCACAATTTAGCTTGAGTCAACTGCTTAAGCTTCTCTTCTCTCCATGTGTATGCAAATAGATCCAACCCATTCATGCAATATACGGAAAATGCAAAAAATGCCTTGGGTAACGCCCATGCGCCCTTCTCGTATATCATTTTTCAATTTCCGCTTTCATGCGAGTAAAAAAGTCGAGAGGCAAGTTCTCTAAGCTCTGAGCAGACTATTTAATACACTTTCGAGACTTTAATGTTGCATACATAGTAAAAAAATTTAAATGTTATAATAAGTAAAGATATTTAAATACATAAATGTAACTAAACTAGATAGGAAAAATAATTCTTTTCCCTAGAAGTCTTTCATTTCCCATTAGTCTATCTCTCTCTCTCTCTCTCTCGCTCTCCCTGTATTTCTCACTCTCTCTCTCTCTCTCACGCTCTCTCACTCTCTCTCTCTCTCAATAGCAGATAGGAGAATGTATAAAAAGAGTTTTCCCATTTTATTAGCTACATATGCTTACATAAATCTTACATACTTTATGTTCATTCAACATTCTCAATATGAGTGTATATAAAATTTCGAGGAAAGATAATATTAGCCGCTGCTGGGGCAAAAAATATGAAGGGAATTATTTATGGCATGTGGAATTCAGACCTATATTAAATGCTGATCACATCGAGGGCCATAAAAGTGCAATTGCCGGGGCCGGGCGGACGTCGTAGAGTTGGTGCCTCGCCTCTGCATCGGCATTCAATTAGGAAGTTAATTGGTCGCTCCATAGACGAATTACCAAATACAACAGCCGATGGGCAGGCCGGAGGAAACAACCGATTTCCGAAAGACTGAGGATAGAATCAAATCAAGCAGCAAAACTTTTCTAACTAGCTACAGTTTGTTCGTGTGTGTGTGAATTAGCCTTTGCGTGCGTGCGTGTGTGCGTGCATGAGTGTGTGTGTGTAGCATATTTCACATGAAATCTCCATGTGCAGGAGCTGGAACTAGCGCTGTATCCACTCATGTGCATGCCTAATGAAGCCATCCAGAGCACAAGAATTGATGAGCCAGCAGTTGGCCATGAAGATGTTGGCCAAGTTTTATAAAGGAGGCAAACTTTGACGGCCAAACTGAGGGCGTTCAGCCAGTCTGTGTGCTGGAACAACATCCTGAGCTGGCCTAATATGTTGCTCTGTATGCCTGGTCATGTACGACACAGAAATCAATTAACTTAATTTCCGCACGTTGTGACAAAGTGGCGGGCGGATTAGCTGCCAGTAGCACGAGGGGGGCGCCGCCAAAGGACAGTCAATAAAACTTTTCAACAACAACAACTACAACAATAACAACAGGATGTGCATAATTCTGCCATTGTGCGCACACAAAAAACTTTTTGCCCAAACAAGCCAGGAATTGACAATGCACAGCTCAACCTGAAGCGTGCCTCGGGCAGGGAGCGCAGGGCGTGCTGGGCGAGGGCGGAATCTACGATTCGCTGTCAAAGTCAAAAGTTGAATTTACTTGGCGACACTTCTCCCTCAAATTTGAATCAATTTAACTCGACAATTGTTGTCCTTGCAGATTGGTTTGCTGCGCGGCGGCAAAATGCTTGCCGAGGAGTCGCCCGACTACCTGCGCCAACAGTACAACGCCGACTCGCTGGAGGATGTGTTCCTCAAGCTCTCCGTCATGCAGAACATGGGCAAGCGCCGGCGCTCATCCATCGCACAGGAGATTGTGGAGCAGGTGACGGTGCCGGCCATTTCGAATCCGGCGCTGGACATGTCCGATGAGCAGCATGCCGCGGAGATCTCAGGCGAGTTCGGCGATAATATATCCATGACATCGGCCGCCCGTGATCCCATCAGCAGCACAGCGCCCGCTGCACCGCCGCTGCCGCCAGTGGAGGAGATGAAAACGTCGTTCTGGTACAATTTGCATGTGATGCAGTCGCATCATCTGCACGCGCTCATCTGGAAAAACTTTTTATGGATGATGCGCAACGTAGGGTAAGTAATTGGCCGGCAAATCAGCTTGACCATGTGACTGACTAACTAACTAACTGATTCGCCTCCAGAATAATGCTGTTCATCGTGGGTCTGCCGGTGGTGCAGATATTGCTGTTCTGCTATGCGATTGGCCATGATCCCACCGGCCTCAGAGTGGCCGTGGCGAATCACGAGATGACCGAGGAAATGATTATGCAACAATTCTGTCCAGTGCACACCGGATGCAATCGGACCATGCTCAGCTGCCGTTATCTCGATATGCTGGTCAAGAACAAGAGCATGGTTGTGGTGAGTACATGCCATGCAAATTACCCTGGGGCCCACACAGTGGGAAGGCAGGACAGGGAAGGGCAGGGCAGGACAGATGCTCTCGTTGCTGGCTTCTGCTTAAATTGTGCAATGCGAGCCGGGCCACAAGTACAATAACCACTCATGTTACAATCTTCTTGCTGCTGCTGCTGCTGCTGTTGCTATTGCTATTGCTTATTGAAGGACGTCGAGACGATGGTTCGACCCTGCCGGCCATTCGTGTAATTTATTTCAATTTGTGTGGACAGCAAAGCTGGTCAGCCGCCGTGTGCATGCTCCTCAATCTACTGCACACTGCGCCTGTCCGCCCCTGGCTCGTGTTGCCGGACTCCTAAATCAAGTGCCTGACTCCCAGAGCCATATCCAGATTCCCCCTTTGGAGTTGGCACCGTCTTGGCTGCTGCTGCTGCTGTTGTTGTTGTTGTTGTTGTTGTTGTTGTTGTTGCTGCCTTTGGTGTTGGCGCACACAAATTACAGCTGCTTATCTTTGGCAACAGCAACAACAGGCTGACTGTATGGCACTATGGCAGTTGGCCACTCGGCCAGTTGGGCAGTCGGCTGGCTGGTCGAGATCATCAATAAATTTACTGGCTGTAGGGCGAAAGTAGTAGTTGAAAGCCAGCCCCAGTGCAAAAGAACTGCCCCTCCTGGCAATTTATTGCAAATTACGCTTCAACAACAACAATGCCTTCGTCTTGCGTTAATTTGGAAGACATCGAAGCTTTTCAATACAAAAAGTTAAACTAGGCTTGCTAGACTTGTGAGAGTGTGGCCGTAATAGACTATTTATATTTTTTAAAAGTCATACTCATTCATTTTCGATTTATTTAAAGACTTCAGTTGCCTGCGCAGTCTTTGATAATTGCTAATTAATAATTAATTACCTGGCATCTAAGGAAATCAATCAAGATTAGCGAATAAACTTTGCTGCAACATCAATAGTAAAGTTTGACCGCAGAGAAGTAAATTGAGAGCCCGAGGCACGACCTGTTTCGACAGTAGCTACAAATTTAGTGTTTTTCCTAGAAGGAAAAAGAACAAAATTATTGTAATAACAATAAAAACAAGGCAACCGAGCTGCAGCAGCAACAAAAAGCCGCACGCTGCCAACTGCCAATTTGCAAAGTCAGGCTGGATGCGAAAACTTTTATTTAGGCTGGAATATTGAAAAGCCCGGTCAACCGCCAACGTCCCCTTATCACTCTTAATTTGTTCAAATTTCAGCTAAGATAAAAAATAGAATAAAATACGAATACACGACTGGCGTATCTCCATAGCGCATCTGCTGTTGGTCCCAAAAACTGGCTGCGCCTTTTCTTTTTTTTTTGTCTGGGTCCTGCTCATTGTGTCTCCCTCACCTTGTTGTTGGCGAACCCAAAAGTTAATTTTGCTCAATGAACAGCATATCAAGCAGCCATCAGCACGTGGCCAGCAGCAACAACAACCACAACAACAGCAACAATACCCACGCAATGCCGTTTACCCCTCGGCGCCTGCAGCCCTGCGACTGCCTTTGGCATTTGAAATTTGAATTTCTTGCTGCTGCTGCCGTTGCCCGCGTATTGACAGCCTTTCAATAGTTGGCCACGTTCCCTTTTTTTTCCCCACTTTTCAAGCAGACACAGTAGACAGACAGTAGCGGCTTCTGGTGGCTCTTTCCACTAAAAGAAAAAAAAAAAAATATTATTTATATTTTTCTCTTTAATATTTTACTAAGTCTCCGCTTGCTTTGTGGCTTGTCTAGATCAAAGGCAGTGGCCCGTCCCCGTATTATCTGAGAGGCGACCCTTTTGCCACAACCCGGGGCGCCGCGCCCGAGTCAAAGGCGGCCCCTTAACAGCCCCGTTGGCACTTTTGGCTTTTAATTTATGTCGAAAATTGCACAACGTATTGTGGGCGGGGCTCCAATTGTTGTTGTCGCTGTGGCTTTTAATTAAAAGTTCATTAGGCGTGACAACGCTGCTCATTAGACGGCGTTTGTGGCGGGTCTAGAGCCGGAGCCGGAGCCGGAGCTGGAGCTGGAGCTGGGGCAAAGTGCAGCGAGTTTATTGTGTGCACTTGATTAGCGACAAGCTTTGGCTTAAAGTGAAGCACCTTCTCTATGCGGCTTTATTTTATGGACAGAAAATAAGCAAACAAAAAATGAAGTGTAAGCAAAAATTCCATAGCTTTGCCACAAACTTTTCACCTGCTTCTGTCTCCAACTCATTTGCGTAGGGCTGCAACTTGGTCTATTCGGAAAGCAGAAGCTGTTCGCCTAGCTTGCCTTGCCCCCATCTCATTTGCCGTCCAAGTTGAGTTCATTTGCGCATAGTTTGTGGCTCAAGTTTGTCATAAACAATGTTGATCTTAGGGTTCAGCCAAAGCATAAAAGTTGTCAACTCTGCTAAATTGATTGCCTCTTGTTGCGACAACTCTCGGCTCCCTGATTGAGTTTGTTGCGCATAAATTAAATGTCCTCAGTTTGATTGTTATATATCTCTTTTTTCGGCCAGCCCTTGAGCTATGTATTAACTGAGGATAATCACTAGCTTCGAAGTGCTCACATCTATCGATTGAGCTGTTATCTGTGATGTCCCGCAATTAGATGCCGAAATCATTCAATTGACATCTCCATTCGACCTGACAGTAAATACTATAAATTTACTAAAATTATGTAGGCCAAGTTTTGGGCCAGTTAGTTCGATTAAGCATTAAATTTAATGGAGCTTATCGACGTGTTCAGCTGTATAACCACAGGCATGCCCTCAAGATGTGCTCATAACTAAATACGTATGTGTGTGTGTGTGTGTGTGTGTGTGTGAGTGTAAATGACTTCATTTGTCCAAACATTAGTGTAGTAATTCCGTAAATTTCACGCCCATTGTTCCAGTCTCCCTGTCTCGGTTTAAATAGAAGCCACAAGATTGCTAAAGCTTAGCCCCAATACAAATGCCAATACATGTGCCAGTATTTATTGGTGTTGTCCTAGCCGCTGCTGCTGTCTGTGGGTTATTCCATGTACATAAGTGGCTGCCAAAACTTTAGGCAAAGTTGCGGCCCTGAAAGTTGCCCGGACCAACATAATCAATGTAGGAGCGCTCACAAGCACTGGCACTGGCACTGGCTTAGGCTCAAGGATATGCGGGGCGTAAATTTCTGAAACAGCTTTACTCTCTGCATACACTTCATTATTTACTTTTTGTTGTACGCGGCACAGAGGCTGAGTACAACAAAGAAAAAAAGATCAACGGAATGAAATTGTAAAAGATAACATAAACATATTGTTGACAACGGCAACAATAACGCTCGCTGGCAAAAGGCAAAAGGAAAAATGGAAAAGGGGCGCAACGCACAAAAGTAGGCAACGCATTTTGTGCCGCGGCGCTGCCTTAAGGATCTGCGCTCCTTTGTTGCTGCTGTTTACAGAATTTATCGCTTGTCGCAAAGTACGCACATTAATTACGCGGAGTTACTTTTATTGTGCGCGCAACAACGTGCAGCACGCAGTGCGACAGGAAATGAAGCGGGATACTGTTACACTCGCTCAGCTACAGCTACAGCTACAGTTACAGTTGCTAACAGTTAGACTGTAACTGTCAGCCATAACAAAGCGGGAGCCGCCCCGCATTAGACGCACCGGGAAAGTGCCCATAGTTATATAGACGACTCTGACATGCGTTGCTCAAGAATTATTGACACGACGCGGGCTTTTAATTGCAATACAACAACAACAACAACAACCATATTGATAGACACCCATCCCTTGTTGCGCAGTTGCATTGATTTTTCCGGCTAATTGTTGACTGTTGACTGACTGCTGGCATATTATTCATAAACTCGTTGTCTGATCTCCCACAGAAATACGTCAGCGACGATGAGGCCGCCTACGAAGAGGTGCGTCGCGGCCACGCCTGGGCCGCCCTCGTCATGCAGCCCAACTACACGGATTCTCTGGTCCAACGTGTCGAGGATGGACGCTATGCTGACGAGGCCACGGTGGATGCCTCCGACTTGGGCGTGCGCATGGATTGGTCCAGTAAGTTTATTAATTTGCAAACATTTCTCTTAAACCATTCGAAGGCATTTCAAAATTAATTAACAAAGTTTTTGCCAATTCGACAGCGATGAATGATTTATGCTTATTAGTGTCAAAATTAAACTAGAAAACGTTTCTACGAGTTAACTAAAAGTTTTTAAAGTTATCTTTTTAGTTGATTTTTAGTTTAGCTTTGGATATTCGCCTGCTGTTTACAAATTGAAAATTAATTTAACATTGCTTTCTCCCTTTCAATCGCAGATCAGCAAATATCAACACTCCTCTATCGCGACCTGCAGTACACGTTCTTCAACTTTTTGGAGGACATGCTGAGTGAGTGCGATGTGAATCCGAAGCTGGGAACTGTGCCCGTGCACTGGGCGCAGCCCATCTACGGCGATCGGAATCCAAACTTCACGGACTTTGCGGCCCCGGGCGTCATACTGACCATCATATTCTTTCTGTCGGTGGCCATCACATCGGGCGCGATGCTAATTGAGCGCAACGAGGGCATGCTGGAGCGCTGCCTGGTGGCTGGCATAACGGGACCAGAGATTTTGCTGTCGCAGGTTGTCACGCAGTTCACGGTGATGCTCAGTCAGACTGTGTTCGTGCTGATTGTCAGCTTCTACTTCTTTGAGCTGACGCTGGTGGGCGACATCTGGCTGGTGGTGGCGCTGTGCATACTCAACGGCCTCTGCGGCATGAGCTTTGGCTTTGTCATCGCCTGCGCCGTGGACACGGAGCGCACGGCCACATACGTGGCGATGGGCTCGTTCCTGCCCATTGTGATGCTGTGCGGCATTATTTGGCCCATCGAGGGCATGTATCCGCTGCTTCAGTTTGTGACCGCCTTCCTGCCGCTGACAAAGCCCACGGAGTCGATGCGCTCGATACTGCAACGCGGCTGGGGCATGGACAATCCCGCTGTCTACAATGGCTTCATTTCCATCTCGTCCTGGGTGCTCGTCTTCCTGGTGCTCACCATTCTGCTGCTCAAGTTCAAGAAGGGCTAGAGCCACCGCGGCGGCGCCCCGTGCGATTGCCCATGATTTTACTAGGTCGTAAGGGTAGCTCTTAGTCGTCCATTAGTCTAGCGAGTGTATGTCTCTTGTACAATGTGTTAGTCACGCTAATTATTCGACATAAACATAGACTTAAATTAAGGTTCCGGATGTCACATATTCATGGAAAGTTGTGCCTTTTACTCTTAAGGTTCCATACCAGCTTCACTCATCCTCTTACGCCCAATCAATCAACTACTTATGCCCATGCTCATACATACTACACACACTGGTCTATATTAAAACACGTACATGTATTGTGATTGTGAAAATCGAAATTAGTTTAGTAGCTTAGAGTATTAAGCGTTTTACACTTTCAAATGTAAAATTGGAAAACACATATATATATAAATAATTAATATTAATAAAATGTAAACTTCATATTTCACAAGTATATAAATAAAATGCATTTTAATTTACATATTTCACATATATACAAGACTTATATTTTTAAAATATATTTTTAATTTTTAAAAATTATTTTAAAATTCAAATTTCTATCCATTCCTACAGGGTAAACTGAAAGCACGTTGCTGTTCAAGCTTCATTGAGGGAATTTTATCCCTTTAGATCAATTAGCTCTTTAGCATTTCGAAAATTTGTTGTGGCAATTGCAGAGCTTGCAACATTGGCAGTCCCCGACCGCTGGTAGCCAATGACATTCATTATAAGCCAAGATAGGTAGCTCATCTGGCCCTTTCAATCAGTCTTTGATTTGGCCAATATTTATTTACAGAGAGCAGCTCCAATCACACAGCAATCCGTCAGCCCGGGCGTTGCTCACATTTGCTCACCCGGTGCTCCAGCTGCTGCTTAGACATGCGAATTATTTGTAAGTGCAAGACCCCTGGCAGGATCCTGGATTGGGAGAGTGGGTGGCCCAGCTGAGCTTGTTCGTCGGGCAGCTCGTTTTCGACACATTTCACATTTTGCGGCAAAATCAATTAAACCGGAAATGCTTGTCACAAGTGCTGGGAGTGAGCAGCGTGGCCCGTGCCACACGTGCAGCATCCGCCCGGCACAAAAAATCAACTTAACAAGCGGACAAAGTGCCAGCAGAGGAGTGTGATGGGCGTTCAGCTTTTGTTTCTGCTCCTATGGTGATCGAGTGCAGGGGACATGAATTAGAAAAAGCAACGGACAGACACTCACACACACACACACAAACACACACACACACACACACACACACACACACACACTGAGAGACTGGGGTTGGGGTGTTTCAGATGCATATGTAGGTCAGCACACAGAGGAGAGCCCCTGACTGCGGACTTGGCAGACCATAGCAGGAACTCGTAACGTGCTCCACATGTCGTCCGTTTCCGTGACTCGAACGAGAACTTGTTACAGGACTAGGACTTGGATTGAATGTACCAGTGGCAGTGCGATGGCCATGCTGCCATTGCTGCCCGCCATCCATCTACATTTTTGCTTTTAAGCCGCCTACAGCAGCCATGTTCCATCAGCTCAATGAGTTGCCGCTGTAAATGATTCAATCAGGCCCCGGTCTTCCTCTCAAAAATGTGTGTATTTCGAGTTAGATATCAGTCGGCATTCGGCAGCATTTGCTATTAATTTTCACATTCGTTTTGATGGGCTTTTGTTGTTGTAATTGATGTTTGACTGCCCTCAGTGATTGCTTGAGCGTAGCTAACGGCGGCACTCGAGCATCATCAATTGGAAAGTTCAGCGCTGCTGGAGAAACTCATTTTCATTTTTATGTGCTCTGCGAGATATTCCTGTTCCTGTTGCTGTTCATGTTCATGTTCATGTTGCCGGCGCTGCTTTCCACATAATTGAAAGTTCAAACTTTTCGACTTGCCGCTGAATTAATTTCTCAACTTCATAATTTCACGTGCTCCGTGAAGCCGTCATAACAACCATACAGACAGGCGGACAGGCGGACAGACGGACAGACGGCCAACACTTATTCAGTCAGTCAGTCAGCCAGGCAGCCAGCCAGCCAGCCAGATGTCTACAATGGCTCTTTGTTTGTGGCTGCTCCTTTTGCTGCACTCGCGCTGGGCTGGGCTGAGCTCCTTCAGATACTTTGGCTCGTCTGCGCCGTGAAGTGTTGCTGCTCCGCCAACTCGATGGCGTCTTAATTAATTGCTCAATTAATTTAATGTTCAGCCACCATCCGCCCCACACGCGCCCCATCTCCAGTCACCCACCCACCTCGCTCCCCAGACACTTGTTCAGCATGGCAGCCATTTGCTTCGCTGCTCAAAATGTCAATTGTCTGTTCATTTCAATGGGCTTCACTTTTGCAAATGTCAACGCGCAAATGCTTTGTGCTGCGTGCCATAAATTGGTCTGTAAGCTCTCCCCTGCCCCACACTATGTCTGCCCACCCCACAGAAATATCCTTTTTTGGGACTGGGCGTGGGGGCGGGTCTAAGTGAAAGCCTTTAAATAAATAGCTCACCATTTGCCATATTTGCGGTAGCATTCTGATAAAATGTAATCTGTTCAGGAATTTCACTTTAAGTGTCCTTTTGGCAGCTTACAAAGTTTCAGGTGCTTGCTAAGGGCCTCTGTAAGACGAAACTTTTACTGAACGAACTAAGGTATGCCGCAACTAGAAGTGGTAGGCCCTCAACCCCTTTCCCTAAGCAGAAGTTTTGCATCCATTGAAAATATACAATAATTAAAAATCGATAGGTAAACAACTTAGGAGCTGCTCCAACAAAGACACACTTTACAATATCAAATGGAGAAGTTTTCGAACTGCTAAAAGAAAGTTACGATAATGGGAAATATGAATTACATGCCTAAGCACTGAGCTTAATATTATGTCCAAGTTATTTTGCTTGATAGAGAAATTGTTGGAGAGTTTTTGATGTCTTAAGGCTTCAAGTTAATTTGTTTCACAATATATTCAACTATAGTATAACAGCAAACTGTAATTCAACAGCAATATTGATTTTCAGTTCAAAAACACTTTCATCGTCTCTGTAGGTCATGTCAATCAGGGTTAAGTGCTTGCACCCACTCTCGAATGCCCTAGTTTTATCGCATTCTCAGAAAAATGTATATAGATTGCCTTACTTAATTGTCTTTGAGCATTAATTGTTTCGGCTTGACCAGATTGCGAGTGTCAGCTGCACGCGGCCTGTTGACGGAGCAATCAATTTGCGATTGCCTCGATGGCAGTTGCGTTGCGCCTGTTGTTGCATTGCATTATTTATGTGAATTAATTGCCAGTTAATCAGCAGGGCTGTTTGTTTTTTAATAATTTCACCATTTATATGCCGATCTCTGTTTATTTGCCGTCATCAATTAGCCCGCTCGCTACTGACAACTGCCAAATTCGGAGAAGGCTTTAATTATTTAAGCAATTACCAGGAATTGCGAGCGACAACGGACCGTCTCACATATGCGGGCACTTTATTATTTTAATGACTGACATTAATTATTTGTGGTACATTATGAGCAATTTGTATAATTTACCAACAGCACTAACAGCAACAACAACAACAACAACAATAGCAGCAGCAACAACAACTGCAATCAGTTCAGCATTTGCCGCTTCCTGTCTGCTGTTTGCTTGTGTTTTGCTTCTGCAGCTGCCTCCCGCCTGGCAAATTGTATAATGAAAATGTCAATCAATTTTCCCACGATTTGCCAGCGAAGTATATGCTGTGCTGAGGTCCTGCTGCCCAGAAGCCACACACACACACTCACATACAGTCATATACTCACATCCAGCTGCCTGTCACACTCAATGCCAATTGCAAATTGAGTTCATCTGCTGGCGGCAAATATTGACATGACAGACACATTTTTATTTTATTTTATTTGCATTTTTATTTCACTCTTTGCTTATGCTATGTGCTCCCGCCATCTCTTCTGTACTTCTTCTCTCCCTATTTCCTTCTATATATATATATATATATATTTTTTTTTCTTTCTGCAATTTTCATTTTGCTTCATCTTTGCTTTGGCTTAGAGCAGCAGCCCAGCCCCTAAGCGTGATGATGTTTTTATTATATCCTCCTCCTCCTCTTCTTTTTTGCCTGTTCCTGACGTGTCTTTTGCTGACTGTCTACTCCTGTTTGCGCCGCGCCGGTAGCTGGGCGTGCGGCTCAAATGACATATTAATTTCCAATGGGGAAATGAAATAATATATAAATGAAGTCGTCGCCCGAGGCGGAGGCCCCCGGCTGATGTTGGTGGCTGGCAAGCCACTTAGACACACAATCGCATGCAAATAGCTGACGAAATCGAAATAAATATGATCAGACAAATCAACGCCTTTGTATATGGGCCGGGAGAGGGCGTGGCTGCCTAGTGGGGGCACACACATGCCATTACTCATACGCCGCGTCTGCCAGCTGCTTTTGCAGCTTTGAAATTTGTTTGGCACACAAATTAATATGCCCACATACACACACATAAATACTCAAATATATGCCCAAATATGCTTGGGAAATTTCGCGTATTTGATGAAGTTGTTGCCAAGCGGAGATCTTACCAAAAGATAATGCTGTCAGCACACCCACAGATAGACTGAGAGAGAGGGAGAGTGAGAGTGAGAGGGAGTGAGGACAGCTCCCAAGCGCCTTCATCAATCATTCTTCGACACGCTTCGCGCGCCTCCACGCGATGCCACCAAGAAGCCAAGGAGCCAAAAGGCTGCTGATGGACGGACGCAGGGGATGCCAAATGGCTTCGGCGGAATGGCCCTCAGTCAGCGGTATCTACGCTCTGTCCGGACCTCAATTGAAAAGCACTTTCAAAAGCATAATAACGATAAATATTTTATTGTAATGTGTTTTGCAATGTTTACATGCCGGCTGCGTCTACGCCACATGCGAGGGCCGCTTCACAGCTTTGATAGACTTGTCAAGTAATGGGTAAGTAAATTCGATCATTCACTTTATTTATTTTATCTGCTAGCCAAGGTTTTGTTTGTACGTAGAAACTTTTCAAATTAAAACTTAATTCAGGATTTTGTTTCCATTGAGCGCTCTTCAGCCTAATAGTAAGTCTCAAGCTGCCCTCGTTGCTCCCGTAAATGCTGGAACAGCATGTATTGCCGTTATTTGCCAAGGCATTGGCGGCTCCTGCTAGTGCTGCTCCTACTGCCATTGCTGCGGCTTCTGGCCTTAAATGCAGAGCGCTCAATTTGCAGCCACTGCCAACAGTGACGCTGGCAGCGACGCCGGCAGCGGCAGCAGCGTCGCTTTCACGCTGTTGCGCCCGCTTACGGGTAACACTTAATCGGCTTCCGGGGATATTTGGGATTTGGGGCGGAAACCCATTTTGTGTCAAGTCGCAGCGAGCGCTGCTGCTTTTCCTTCATCTACATCGGCTCCTGGCTCTGCCTTTGCCTCCGTCTCTGGCTCTGCTGAGTTTTTGTTGGCCGCTTTTCATTTTGGGCATTTTGCTTGTCCTTTGTTTTGCGACAATTTGCAGCTTGCTTTTTTCTTATCCATACTTAAAATTTACAACAAAAGCAGGCATCTCAAAATGAACTACTTAGTTTTACTTGTTTTTCGCTTTCAGCTACAATTTTTTGTTCGCTTTGCCGGCTGCAGCTGCTTGAGGCAAACATTACAACAATGAAGCCAATTCGCAGAGCCCACTGGCTGGCGGCCAGGGCAGGCCAGGCCAGGCCAGGCGCACACATAAATATGTATATATTTTCCTTTCATTCCTTTGGCTGGCAGGAAGTACGTGCTAATGGCTCAAAAGCAAATGACACAAAACACGAGCATGAAATACGCCAAAAGTCAGCCAAAAGAGAGCTCGCTAGCATTCTCATAAATACATATAAATATATATGTGTGTGTGAGTGTGTGTGTGTGTGTGTGTTTGTTAGTGCCACGCCCCATACTAATAAACGCCACAGGCTGTTGCTTACACACACACATACACTCTGAGAGAAACACATATGTATGTGTGTGTGTGTGTGTGTGTGGGCCATTGAAAAATGTCGAGTATCTGGCACAGTTCACAAAAGGAGCAGCAGGCTCCATACTTGCGTCCCTTTATCTGGTAATTCGCTGCTAATGGCTCTTTTGTGTGCACTCCCACAATTGCCGTTAGCTTAGCGAAAATTCCAACAACAGGCAAGCAGACCCCAGACCCAAGGCCCCACGGCCATTTCCTCATTTTCCGTAATTTTTTCCTAATATTTATGATTTTTGAAATGCCAAAGCGCACTTGGCACTCGACATATTTATTACCCTCAATGAGTATTTGGATACTTTGGAAATATTGACAAAGTTGGCAACATCTTGAGAGCATTGAAACCCTCTCTACAACAACCCTCTCGTCTCATATTGAGGAAAGACTTTGTAAGTACAATAAAATGTCAACATATTGCTTTCTTATGTGCAAATAATAAATCTTGAAACTTTTCATAAATACTTAAACTTAATTTTAATTTTCATAGAATCTACTTTGCGAGTTTTTTATGATATATAAATAAAATATAAATTTTGGTATACTTATTTTTATTTTTATTTATTTTTATATTTATTTACATCTGTCATTGATTTAAAAAGACCAAATATTTCATTGATATATCCATAGATTTCTGGTTGAGCAATAAAAATAAATAGATCGATAGCCACAAATATATATATCCAATTATTGTTCTATACACATATACCTTAACAAAGTTCACTTTCGACATATAGAGTAAGACTTCTTCGGTTTGTTGCATTATCTAAGGTTCTTTTGTGTTGTCTATTTCATTTATACTTTTTATATTATTTCCTATTGTAGTTCTTTCGCCATTCGTTGACCAGTAAAATATCTATTATGTTTAGTAAGTTAACTTAGCTCTCAGGACTTAAATCGATGAATCTCACGTTCCTCTTCAGCATCACACATACGCCACGTGTCACTTGACGTTGCACTGCATCATTGACATTGATGCAATCGCTTCAGGGCCTACGTAACTACATGTTAATAATTTTATAAATATATCGAAAGCACGCTTTTTATAGAGCCCACTCAACATATTGGCATAATCAAACAGCCATGTGGTAAGTTATTTTTTAATTGGAGCAGTGAAATTAAATAATTCATGGCATAACACAGATAAATAGCTTCCGGGCGTCTGATTGTTGGTCGCATTGTGAGTTGAATTAAAACAAAATGGCTTCAGAGAACAAGCATAAAGATAAACAAAGTAGTTTAGGGAGCAAGCACTTGAATACTCTTTAGTAATTACAAATGTAGATATCAAGTGGGTAAAATCTGTTAGAAGGAAATATTTGAAAGAAGAGAGACTAGAAGAGGCAATGCAAGCTGGCTGGCATCTTTAGTTGATGCTAGTCACTTGATCTATGTATTATTGCATGTACTCCAGCATTGCGCTGCAAACTGCTGGCCCACAAGGACATGCGATTTAATTTTTCATGCAATCTATAAATACAATTTAATTGCCGCTTCTCGGGTGTCCGATGAACAGCGGGGTAGAACAACAGGTTGCATGCAGACCAGTCGAACGACGGGGCTTATCGACGGACATGAATCGATTGCAAAGCACTTTTAAATTATCAGCTGGAATTAATAAAAGGCCAGCACAAGCGTTTGCAATCGGGCGCGTGAGTGAGTGCGTGCGCCGAAGGACGTGCCAATGAGGTAAGCACTTGAAAGAGGGAGAAAAAAATAACATTGGTTATTAAAGTGTTATCAAAAGTGAACTTAATTAACGACAAGAACGAAAATATTGCGTTGAAAGCGTAATTGAAAACCGGGTTGCCTTACGCGCGGCAACAGAACCGTAAAACGATAATAAAAATCAAATATAACGTATACGCAGTGGGTGCGCGGTGCAGAAGATGACAACGAGAAGTGCAGGACCCATCTGTGCGGGTGTGCTGGAGTTGAGGTGTGTGTGCGTGAGTGTGTTATCTGTGTGCGTCTCATGCATAAAAATTACATATTACAAGATATTAGTGTGAAAATTGATATAAAAATCAATGAAGCAACGGAAACGAGAACCAGAATGAGAACGAGAACGAGAACGAGAACGACAACGACAACGATGGCATCGACTTTAAAGGGTCACAGACGCACAGCCAGTGCTGTAAAACGACCTGGCCGTGTGTATTGTAAGTGTTGACATAAGCATTAAATTTGATGGCCAGCCGTGCATTGTTGTTCTCACTGTTGTTTGTTTTCTTGTTGTGTGTCGTGCCACAGACTTTCCGCTTTAGTTTTCATGTTGCGAATTAACGAGCAGGCTTGCCACGCCCACACGCCCATTTGCTCAATATAAATTAGTTGGCATTCACACACACACAAACACACACACACACACACACACACTGGCAGACAAACGGCTGTGAGGACATGTCTTGAGGCAGATCCTCTGGGGCAATAAAACGTATTTTTATGATGCTGCCATTCGAATGGCGCACTTTGCATGCAACACAGCCAAAGATGGCGGCCCATAAAGGGAGTCAGCTCTACGACAAATAGCGCCACTAAATGGGCACGGATTATAATGACGCACACCAACAGACACACGCACATGCACAGAGGGACGTCGACAGGCCGTTAAAAGTAAGCAAAACTAGCCGTGAAGTAGGCCGCACCACAGCCAACCAACCAACCAAAGGCAACCAAAGTCAACATCCGCCGCACCCATAAATGTTAGTTTTTATGATTCGGGCGTCGGCGTCGGTGTCAAGCAGGAATTGCAGAGATACAAACGGCAGGACCTTCGGCCACACTCCACGTGCGTCCGTCTGTCAGTCAGGCTGTCAGCTGGCTGCTCGCTGCTCCGTCCGCTGGGGCATTGAAATAGTTTTTGGTCTGGCACACATCAATGTCAATTGATTGCAACCCTTTCAGCTGCCGGCCACCGACGGCAGGACCCGCACCACTCGACTCGCCGGCCAAGTGTTTTGTGCTTGACCAACATCGTTGGAAACCAAACCAAGCGTGCAGTACATGCTTTGATTTTGTTCTCATATGCACGTAAAATTAAGGGTTTTAAAGCTACGCTACTCTCTACTTTCTATATATAAGTGTAAGTATACCCATTAGCTTCGTTAATAATCTTTTCTTTTTTGGTAAACATTTATTTTGCTCCAACTCTCGCACATGTTAGGGTATCCAAACTTCGAGTAGTCGAGTAGTATGAAAGTCTGCCCGTTCCATTCTCCATTTTTTGCTTGTTTCACTGCGCCACGGGATGCTTAAATAATTGAGCAGTTAATCGCACCAAATTGCTTGAATAGAATTTTGTGCCCTTCATCTGTTTTATTTTTATTTCCGGAGCTTTTTTTGCTGTCCAGTTCACGAGCGGAATTTGAAAGCACGGCATTGATTTGTGTGCTTATTGAATTATGCAAATGTGGAAATTGTCAATGCAGATGTGTTCCGCATAAGCCACAAAATGAAGAGCAAGTGAGCAACTCAACCATGGCCTCAAGTGTGGCCAAATTATCTAAAGTGAAAGTCAATTGATTGGCTTCCAGTCAGCAATTTTGCCTTGCCATAGTTTTGTGAATTTGCGGAGGCTTCTTTATCGTCTAAAGCCGATTAGTCAACGATAGTCATTGGGCTGAATTCCGATGGGATTCCAGTTGTCAAACATGGATTCGTGGATTTGCCAACAACATGCAAGCATCTGGTTGATTATGCTTCATTGGGAAGCCTTTGCATGTGCTTGCCAATCGAGAATTGATGGGCCTTAAATATGATTCAATTTGCTTGGTAAATACCGGAAGTAGCTTCATATATCTTCGAACTGCTTACGAAATGGAGTCAGATAGCCTATACAGAGAATTGCAAATGGGTCAAGGAATTAATAGCTGTACAAATAAATCAGAATTCTTATTGGAAATACGTTAAAGTGTTGAACACATTGAATTTATTTTTTCGTTATGCCAACTATTATTTCCAACTCGTTTTACGTATCCAGGGTATATACGGCATTATCCACAGCGTGTTGACTTCTTCACGGAGTCAGCTTGCAATTCGATAAGCTGCCAGCTACGCTGCATTACACGCACATTCGGTGTGTGCCGGATAAAGCTGAGCCGGATCCAGTGGCTCCTCACCTGTGCAGTTTACGCACTCAGCGAAGCCAATCACGTTCTGTGCGCTAAATCCCAGAAATAGCTTGATGCTCTTCAATGCAGCCAGCTGCTGCGGCAATTCAATTGAAGTTCCAAATCCGGCGCGTATTTGTTTTTCAATGATGGCTGATTATTGAAAATCTAAATTCTGCTGGCTGCCGGCTATAATGATGATGATGATGATGATGATGATGATGGGGATAATGACGATGGCGATGATGCTGCTGCTTGAAAGTGATGATGCCATTGCCTGACGCTGGCCAATGCAACTGAGCAGTGTCGCTGTTCGGTCATAAAGTTAAGCTTGGCTCAAATGCGTGGCGGGGATTTTGTTGGCTCTCAGTGGTTGTTGTTATTCTTGCTCTTGCTATTGCTGTTGCTGTTGTTGTAGTCAACTCAATCGCTTGATTGGAAAATGCCTGCAGGTGATTGCTTCGCATTCTCATTTATGAACCATGTTTACGTATAGCCATCAATTGTGAGAGTTCCAATGAGCAAATAGCACAAGCGCACATACACACACACATACACACGCACACACATATCCGCACTCATTGCACTTTGCTTATACCATTTTAATTAAAACGCCGCGCGCAGCAAAGTATGCAACAGTTTTTCCTTGGCTCTTCCTTTGGCTGCAGCAGCGAACGCTGCGACAGGCTGATTGGATATCTCCGCGAAATGCCTTCAGAATCAACTGTTCGCGTCGTCTATAAGGCTTTGTTATTATTTCATTCAGCGTTGAGCTTGAATAAAACTTGAGCTCTGGCACATAATTTGAAATTCGTGTCATTTATGAGGCAGGCAACGAGCGTGCCTTGAGCTCTCAGCGCCTAAGTTGAGTTGTAAAGCGCTCGAGATGTTGCATTTTAACATTTACACACATACAGCCCAATAAGATTAAGGCAGCAGCGAGCTACACTGGAACTAATAAATGTGAGGGGGACAAATAAAATAAAAATTTAATAAGAGACTTTTATTTAATAAAATGAAAATAAAATTAAGTTCAATAAAAAAATATTTTTTTTTTACAAAATTAAATTAAGCTTATCTTATTAATTATAATATGCATATTTGGCAATAATAAATAAATAAATAAAATAATAAAATAGGACAATTAAATAGGTAAATTATATGGCACATGACATCATTTCAAGTTTCTTTATTTTTTTATGTCTTTTGGCTTTCTCAACAACATCTCATTCCTAATACATTCTCGAGTATTTCTTCCAGTGCATTCATGTTGTCGGTGCGCACTTGGGTCGCAGACTCCCGCTACTCATATGTGGCTATGATGAACTGCAGAAGACAATGTTGGAATTTTTATTAACCATCAAAAATCCGCGTGCTGTCGCTTCTCTCTGTCTTTCGCGTGCTTTATGGCTTGCTCTCTGTGATTGCACCGCACCGACAACCGCACCAGCAGCCGCAGCAGCACCAAGCGAGTTAAGTTCAGTTCCGGCCCTGGCCAGGCGGGTAGCTCTGGCTGTGGCGTGCAGCACGCACATTGCAAGAGATTATCTCATGCAACGCGCATTTCAAGCACACTGGGAGAGAGAGAGAGAGAGAGAGGAACCTAGAGAGGAGCACCTTCGGGTGTAGCTAAGAGGCGCCACGGCAATCAACGTGCCTTGGCAGTCATCATAATGGCAACAAAGCGGCGGGCAGGACATTACTGGAAGCAGGGCGGTGGGCCGGGGAAGGGGATGCAGGCACTTGTGGTCTTAATATAAAAATCACTTTGTGTGTTGTGTTTGCCGCGCTGTGCGCCGTGCGCCGTGCGCTGCTTTGCATTTCTAAGCAGCGCTGCCTGCCGGGCAGGGGGCCCGCCAGGCTGCGAACAACATTGTTGGCGCTGTGGCAAATGTGTAAGGGATGCGGATAGAAAAGACGGGGCCAAAGGAAAAGTGCAATGCAGTTGCTTTTGTTTTGTGCCGCAACGGAAACGGAAGTGGCGTACAGCTACAACTAACAGCAACAACAACAGCAACAACAGCAACAACTACAACTACGACAGCAAGTTGTTCATCAGTCGAGTGAGCCTGCCAGCATATGTTCGAGTGTGCCCCACTTGCGCTCCATGCAAAGGCCTTACCAAATTGAGAGAGAGAGAGAGAGAGAGAGAGAGAGGGAGGGAGTGAGAGAGAACGCCCACCGACAATGGCAAAGGTCAGCGATGCGTATGCGTAATGTCATAAACAGCTGCCGCAATCAGAATCACAGCGGCAGTCCGAAACGAAAGTCGACCGAGACATTCTAAGCCCTGTGCAGTCAAGCAAAAATGTCGCCAGGCCACAGACAATACACGAGCGCAGCGCCCACACGCCCACACGCCGTACAGCCTCATCCACTCCACTCGACTCTCTTTTTCATTTTATCTATCACTCTGTCTATGCACTGGCAGCCTTTTCTTTTACTTGGCCATTTGTTCAACGCCAGTCCGTCTGCTGGCTGGGCTCGCCTGCCTGCCTGCCTGCTTGCTGCTTGCTGCTCGCTGCCTGCCTGCGCTGATGGCTTAAATGGATAAAAGTTAAGTAGCTTTGAAGTTGGCCAGATTAGCGCGCATATCTCGTTGACTTACATCCACGAAAACAGCTTGAGAAACAAGCTAAAAAAATGGCGCTTTTGGCAAGGGGAATGTGAGATTCGCTGAAGCTATGATGGCTTATTAAAGCTGAAAAATAAAGAAAAAACGCATTTCAGCTAAATGAAATGTAAATACGTGTAGACCTATGGCAGATGACTCTTTTTTTAATATTACATTTTATACAAATTTATAAAATTCATGAAATAAAAAAGTGCCGCTATTTAAAAAAATTTATTAAATAAAAATTTAATAAAGTCGAAGCATCTGACTGTAGATCAGTATTAAGCGAGCAAACAGCAAAAACTCTGTTCATATCTGCCAAGCGACATGCATAAAAAAACTCTAGATAAATAAATAAAAATCCGCTTTGCGTACGTCAACAATAAAACAAAGCTAAAGTTTTAAGCAACTATGCGAAACGGGCGACATTCAACTTTAGCCACTCAGCCACTCAGCCAGTCTGCCGCTGAACCACTCAACCACTCAGCTCGTCCGGTGGCTTTGTCTTTTTCAGCCATGCTGTTGATTTGGCGGCAACGCGACAGTTTTTGATGCCATGTTTTCATCAGTTGCGAAAGTTTTCCATAAGCTGTTGGCCAAACAATAAACAATGCCGCTGTCCATTGTGCACATCACTAAAAACTAACTGAATTTTTAATTATTCGTTACTCTCGGGCAAGAAATGGACAATAGAGACTTGCAAAAAGTTGTTCGACTCCTGCTTGAGTGGCACTCAATTCGGTTGTCCTTTCGTATTGATACACAATTATAAATTCGAAATCCTGCTGTATGAATCTTACTTTTGTTTGCAATTTTAAAATTGCCCCACAATTTCCGTTTATAAAAAATTATAAGCCGTATCCTTTTATCAGCGCTGCCGGGATAAAAGTATGAAAGCTAAAACAAAACGAGCATAAGCCGTTATTTGCCGAAATCCTTTTGAATTTTTTAACAGCTTTTACTACGTGTTGCCTGGCTTTGCACCTGCAGCCCTTCGCACACATTATTTCAACATGTGAATGGCATAGCCTTTAATGTCATGCTAAGCCGCAACCCATTTTCATTTGTTGCCCTCACATCCATCTCTCTCTCTCTCTCTCTCTCTCGGTCTCTCTTTCCCAATCTCTCTCTCTCTCTCTCTCTTCGAGCCCTGCTGTGCGAGAGGCTTTGTTTATTATTCGCTGCTCTCAGCAATGATTTGGCACAAATTAGCTGCAATTTATTTATGTGTGCAATTAGGCGAGCGGGCATTGAAAGTGTCGAGCGCTGCCGTTGACAAGGCAACTGAGCACGCATATTTAAAGCCCAGTGAACGCTAATGATTGAGCCACAAGGCTCAGCACTTAATTTGTAAGCGTGAATCTAATTGAAATGCACTCTAGTCTCTGGTGGCTATAATCGTGATTAAATAGAATAGAACAAAGACACAGTCATGACACCTAAACTCCTTGAATTAGAGAAAGGAAAATATATGATATAAAATACAGTAATATAAAAATTGCATTCATTAATTTGAAATATTTTTCCACGAACTTCACGAAATTTAATCCAGTGCTTGTAGCTGTCGCATGGCTAAAATTGCTTTTCTATAAACAATGTGTGCGGTTAATGATTTGGCTCAAGTTTCAGTTTGTGGAAAAATTGTTAATTAATACTATTGCGCTTGCTTTCTCATGATACTTAGGTTACAACGTAAATTTCATGCAGAACGAAGTCTGAATAAATATATATAATAGAACAATTATACACTGCCTATCACGTGTTTACTTTTGTGAAAATAATTGGAGTATTTGTTGATTTAATGGCGCTTGATATGTCTGCTTGCGTGCAGATAAATTATTTAATTGTTCTGCCAATTATAATAAATAAATAGTGCGGCATAAAAAGGATATGCATTGCTTTAAACGTGTTTTATGGTTCAATTTCTTATCTGGCTAGCACAATCTGAATCGATTGCCCCGCAATCAGTTGACCCAGCAGGTGACAAAAAAAAAATAAAATCATGGTTTATATATAATCAAATGGTGGAGCTGTTAACTGCTCTAATTCATTAGGCCACACTCCTTTTGGCACACACACACACACATTTACTCATACACTGTGGCGCTGTTCCTAATGAAGTTGGCCTAAAAACACAGCAGGAATTAGCCAACATTTTGTATATTTCGTTGACACTTTTATGCAGCAGAGCTGTTGGCCCTTTGCTTTTTGGCAGCTTTCATAATTGCACTGAAAACTGGAACACCTGCTGTGTGTGTGTGCGTGTGTGTGTGTGCGTGTGTGTACCATTAAATATGTGAATATCACACGAGAGCGGAAGTAAATATTTTATATTTGCATATTCGACACTAGTTTTTCATAGCAGCAACAAATTTGCATATTTTTCCACTTTTTTCTGTCGCATTTGTTTCCTTTCGCTTTTATTTTGCGCGCTTAATGAAGTCGACAAAGCAAAAACACAAAATGTAAATAAGAGCCACCAAATAAAAATAAAGAGAACAGAAATATATGTATATTTGTATATATATAAATTGTAGAACGGAACTGTTTAAGCCTTGCGACAGTCGCAATGACCCCCGAGCAGCTGCCTGAAAAGGCCTGAAAAAGCGTCCCAATTGGCCGGCAGCTAAATATTTGTTATAAATTATGCTCTTAATTAAGTGGCTCTGCAGGCATGAGCGTTTCACAGGCATACGTGAGCTGCCGCGGCACCAGCTCGGCCAGGCATCTCATTTGCGCCGCAGCAGGAAACGGGAAGGGGGAGCCAGAGCAACGAGCCAGCTAGTTGTGCACAGCAGCACGTGAAGCTACGCAAACGCATGACAATCGCACAAAGCGTCGCGAGCGAAAACAAAAATGCGACCTGACAGCTGTTCCGCTTGTTTCCCTTCGTGTTGTAGTCAATGCTCCGGAGCGTGAAAGTAGGCAGCATTTTTTTTGCGTGTGATGTGACCACAAACGTTTTCAGTGCTGTGTAAAATATTTAGACACTCTTTACTGAGGGTACTGAGGCGGAAGAGACTATGTGTGTGCTGGCAAGAGACAATAGCAGAAAAGCTACCTAGGCAAGTGATCTTGGCAGCACGAGAGAACGAACTTGAAGCTAAGATTTCTAATGATGTTCCCCATGAATGTTTTAATAAGTTTATGTTAGCCTAAATTATCATTTTACCTTGATACAAATCTCCCCACATAAAAACTATTATTTTAAATAATATTTGTTTACTCAATTCATTTGTTCCTCAGCTTTTATTTATTCTCCTTAAGTCTAGCAGAGCATCAGCTCTTCTAGATCGTAGCGTTTCGCAATGGCAATTGTTGTCGCCGAGCTTCTTTTTTCGTGTGTTCACTGCACAGGTAACCTGCAATTAAGCTCATCAGTTTAATGTGTTCTCTGTCATTGTGGTTCAGCCGGTGCGCCCGGCGGATGCTGGGTATTAATTTGATTCACCCCAGGCAGCGAGCAGAGACTCTGCCAAGCAGTCAGCCAGCCAGTCAGGTAACAAGCATGTCGACGGGTCCTGTACGTGCTTGTGAAATTTGGCAGGATACAAGGATACAGAACAAAGACAGACACACACACATACACACACACACACACACAAAATATATATATGTATAGCTACACTTATGCTCTGTTGTATGGGTTGCTGAAGTGGCTTAAATTTCAGTGCTAGACTCCGACTTGCAGTTGGCTACTATTGACACATTTCGATGTAAACTTGGCAGCGCTCATAAGCCAACACATGGAACAAGCATAATCCTAGCACATCCTTGCGCACACATTTGCTTATGACTCCCCCCCACACACACACATATATATACACACACACATGCATACAATGCCAGCAGCACTTGCTGAGGCCATCGAAAGCTCAACTGCTGTGCGGCTTACGTAGCGTATGTGTAATGTCCATAGCTGACGCTGTTGCTGCTGCTGCTCCTGCTATTGCTGCTCCTGCTCCTGCTGCTACTAGCCTGACTGTTTATTTGCTGTCATTTTAGTTGCTTTAAATTTGCAGCTTAATGGCAATTCTACGCTTGACCACACACGCCCCCTGCCTCTCATCCACTTGAGCTGTTTGTCGCACTCCCCGTTTGCTGTGGATGCCCGTTCCGCCTGTTGCCATTGACTGTTGTCCAGGCTAATATTGCTGCCCGATGTGGATGTTGGTGCATGAAAAATTGTTGCTTTAAGTGCACCCCAACTAAATCAGCTTTTGGTTGCAAGCATCCCATCCCATCAATAGGCAACTAGCAGAGACCGAGGGTGATAGCCCATTGCCCATATTCAAGTATCACTTGACAATGCAGATAGGCGGGGTGAAAGCCAGTTCAAGTACTAAAAAATTAAATTAAAGTACATAGATAATATTGTTAGATTTGGTATTGTCTTCAATTGTTTTGAGGAGTGAAAAACTGTTTCAAGCTCTCAAACTTCCAATTCCCTAAACTAGAATTGTTGTAATTCATTTTACTCATCTTTGCTTAAGATTCATTGCTCAGAGGTAGCCAACAGTTTCATAGAAATATGCTTGAATATCTCGAAAACTATTTATTTCCTTAAAGTAAGTCCCATTTGATGGATTACTTCTAGCCTGCTCCCAGACTAAAGCCGTTAGCACGTGGGCTTGTGGCAACCGCAGCAGGCTTAGCCTGCAGCAAGCCGAACCGCAACTGAAAAATGTTTTGAGAGCATGCCACAAAGTCGCTGGCCTTGTTGAAGGGTTGAGCGCGGCGCTGCACAGGGCCGAGGGATAAGCAACTGTCGCACATTATCGCTTTGACTTTATTTGTGTTTGTGCCAAAAATAAATATGCCATTGCCCCGCCAAAGGCGACGCACTCAGCGCACAAACGCTTACGGATGGTCCCCACTGACAATTGTCTGTCTGTGCCCGGACAGACTACGGGGACAAAGCACGTTTAGCTTTAAAGCCGCGTAATTTGTTTGCACACTGAGCGTGCCCTTTGTGGCCACACTCATGCTCTGACTGAGTGCCTCCCTCCCTCTCTCCCTCTCTGTATACCAACACATATATGTTTGTGGGTGTGCTTGTGTGCCGCTCTTCGGATAACAAACTGCGCCAGCCACTGGCAATTAAAGCCATGGCCATTGACTTTAGTTGCGGCTCACTGTGCTGCGGCTCTTTAGCCTAATTAAACCGGCAACGGGCGCTGGAAGCACTGAAAGCGCTGAAAGGCGGACGAAACCTTCTAATTTACTAAAAATTGGTTTATAATTTTCTAAAATATTTTCTCTTGCGCTGCATAAATTGCGACAACGCTGAAAATTTAAATTTGAGCGAGAATTAGAATTTATGCCTCATCTTTTTGCGTGCTTCAGAATTCCGCGCGTCGCTTCAGCCATAACATTTTGTGGCATTTTCTTTTGCAGCTCATTGTTGTTTTTCACTGAATCTCTTATATTTTGCTTTTGTTTTTGTTTTCGTTTATGTTTTGCTCGTTTTTGTTTTTGCCTGAGTGCGACCCCTAATTGTTATCTATGTTGGCATCTCTGTAGCCGGGCGATAGAAATTTCTGCGTGCAGAGAAAACATTTGCTTCGACTTCTCTTTTATTAGAATTGTAAATATGCCTTCCGTTGAAAATGCGAATGAAATTTTAATGAATTTAATGCTTGCCAGCCGGGCGCGTGTCGGAGATACAAGAAATATGAAGTATATATGCCCAGATACATGCACATCTATGTACATACAACTGAATAAGAATATATCGAAAAGGGCTGCCTTGCAGGTCCTCGAACGCATTTCGTTGGAAACGGTACTTAAACAATTTGCTAATTGGCTGATGCTCTGAAGGGTTCGCATTGAAAAACTCTTTTAAAAATTGTTAAAAATTCATCAACAAAAATTAGAGAAATCATGATGGGAGCTTTCCCTAAGTCTACAGAAGAAAGCCAAAAACAGAACCGAAAATAAATAAATTTTTTATTGAAGTAATGAAAGCGGAGATAATAGGCCTGCATTAATAATAAATAGTTGAAAGAATTCTACGTTTAGCCTTTGCTAGAACTTTGGCAATGCCAAGTAAACTACTAAAATTTATAACAAATTAAAAAAGATGAAAATAAAATCAAGCAAGTGAAGCGTAAAACAAATTGTAGATTGATAAATGAATCACAAAATATAATATTAAAAGTAAAGTATTATAGATTGCTCAAACAATTTAGTTTTCATAATACATTTTTTGTAAACAATTGAAATCCGCATTAAATTTTGCACAATATTCATGGAATTTGCATTTGAATGCATTTCTACTTCTGCTAAATAAACATTGAGCACTCGACTAGGTGATAGGCAACAATTATTTCAGTCATATGCACTTCCGATTCATTGAGCACAATTAAGCACTTATGCACTTAATTTTGAGCCACGCCAGAGGCGTTCAGAGTGCGAATTCAAAGTGCTGCAACCCGCATGCCTCATGCCACATGCAACACACACGCACGCAGCCCGCCCGCCCGCGGTAAGCATTTATGGCATCGCAACAATTTAAAGAAGTTGCCAGCGACGCGGCGCCCAGTTCGGCTGAGGCTGGTAAACACATTCCGGACAGGCAGAAGACAACACAGCTGAGCAAAGAAAAAACATTAAGGAAGGGACAGCTGGAATAAATGAAGCAGCTAGCCACGAGCTAAGCGACTAGCAGTTGCCCTCCATTAACGTTTATAAGTGGAGAATTTTTTTATTTAAATTGTTTTTCATTTACAAATATAACTATCAGTGGGTTTCCAGTCAAATGTTTATGTAAATAAAATATTATTGTATAAATTATTAATTGGTAGTTGATTAAAAATTTAACCATTATTATAAATAAACAATGAATATATTGTTTTAAAATATAATTTATTTATATTATTTAAGTAATTAATTAAATCAGTTGCCTTCCATTCGAGTGTGTATGTAAAATAATATTAAAAATGATTAATAGATATTTGATTAAAAATTTTTATAAACTAACAATGAATATTTTATTTTAAAATATAATTTATTTATATTATTTAAGAAATTAATTCATTAATTAATCAGTATCCTTCCATTCAAGTGCCTATGAAAAATAATATTATAACTTATTAAAAGATATTTAATTAAAAGTTTAACCATTATTGTAAATTAACATTAAATAAATTAAATATTTTATTAAATATATTTATAAATATTTTATTTTAAAATATAACTGATTTACATTATATAAGTAATATTATTTATAATATATATTTCATTTTGGGCATTTAACAGCTTGCAGTCTCGTATACCCCACCTGCTCCTCTTTCGCATTCGTTTTTATTTTAAGGTCTGCTTCGTGGAGAAATGCAAAGGAATTGCTCTTTGACAATGCCTGTGGGGACACACACGCATTCGAGCGGCTCTCAGGCCACGGAGCGCCCAGCTCAGCGACCACGCCCAGCTGCCACGCTGTGAATATTTTGCTCCGATCCACGCGCTCATCCTCGCCCAGCGCCGGCCCTTTGATAGTGCTGTGGCGCATCTGTGTTTTATAATCGAGCCAAAGCGGAAGCAGCGAACGGAACAGAGCGTAAGGCAGGCCAGGAACTCGCTCGTTCGCGCACCTACAAAGACAATGAGAGGGAGAGAGAGAGAGGCATTGCAAGTGCGAAAAAAGTAAATTAGTGTTTTGGCACTTTCGGCAAACAAAGCGTTGCCCGACCCCCCGCCTGGCAGAGGCCCGCCCGCTGACCCAACCAGGTGGCAGTTCATGCTGCCGGGCTCGAGCTCAGCGGCAAGCTGAGTTATCGTCCTGCCGCTGGTTCAGTTAGTTAGTTTTGTGTCCTTCACTTTGGCTGTTGTTGTTTTTGCGTTGTTTTCGTTTTTGTTTTTGCTTTTTTCTGCTGGCCCTTGCCGTGTCCAGTGTTTGTTTTGTGCGCTGTACATTTTGTTGTTCGCTTTTTGCGCCTTCTCCTCTTTGCCTTTGTTTTGTATTTGCCTCTTGGCGCTCTTATTATTTTGTTGCACTTTCCCCAGCCAACAACACGAGCATAAACAACCAGCCTGAACTCTACGAATTATACTATTTTTTTGTTTTTTTTTTGCATTTGTCAAAGGTAAACTGGGCCCTTCGCCCACACGCACAATGCCGAGTTATGAGTTTATATCTAATACGCATTAGTCTGTCGTCTCCCAAGACCTGCTCCCCTGGCACTCTGCATAAATTAATTAGCCAGATAAAGAACACTCAGTTCACCCGGCAGACAAAGGCTGAAATTAATTTCGAATTAGGCTGGCGCCGAAAAGCGAAACCAAAACCAAAAAACTGAATAATGAAAGCTGAGACTGGGACTGGGACTCAGCTAGACTCGGAGTCAGAGTCAGTGGCAGAGTCAGAGGCGGCTGAGATGAGTGCATAATTCGCAGGGACCGCAAGTCGGGCAATTAACATGAAAGGTCCTTAGGCCCCTTTGCATTGTGGCGTATGGCACAATTAGCGATAAGCCATGACCCCAAAAATAGGGCTACTGTTGCGATGCCCCAAGGGAAACAGCTGCTCAAACCCAACTCCATGGGCCCAGGACTCGGCTCTCGTCCTGTCTGCGTGGCATCGCGAGCCCCTTAGGGCCAAAGGCTTTTAAGTGGCATACAAGACTTAATTGTCATAAATCGATGTGAGCATAGTGGGGCGAGCGTAGCTCAGGTGGGCGTGGTAGATGTTTCGAAAGTAAGAATAAAATACTGGGAATCGAAATCCAATTTCACAAATTGTCGGCTTGCCCCCTCAGGATTTATCCCACAGAGCAGCAGAAGTGAGTTTAATTATAAATCTAATTTTATTTGACTTTTGGATTAACAATTCTGCCTCCATATGGATTGAGTTCCCTGGAACTACAACCGTTTGTTTGATTTTTCTTAAATCTATTTGCCTTATGTTTATTTTAAGAATGAGTCAGATTTCTAAAGATTAATATGATCTAAAAATGAAATATATATCTGGACATGTGTTTGCCCTATATATCTAATTCGAAATATATATAGAAAGTCTTCAATCAAACTGTAAAATGATTGTAAAACTGTATTTGAGCTGTGACGATTGCATTTGTTTAAATTGTGTTTTAATGAAATATGCGACACAATGAGGTCGTTGGGCCTCGTTGACAGCGCCCGCCCGCCCGCACACATACATATATATAAATAAAAAGAGGGAAAGAGAGAGAGGGAGAGTGAGATAGAGAGGGACAATGGCAACCGCTTGACAAATGCTTTTTTAATCCATTTGCCCAACAATTATGTGTAGCTGTCAGTTGTTTGGTGGCAGCAGGGATTGAGGCTGTGGGAGGCGAGTGGGCGTGGCCAGTGTCAGCCAAAACTATGCACAAACATAAACATAAATCCATGCATGACAAATCTGTGCGCCACAAAACTGTCAGCCGGGCGGCATTTGCCTCCATGTCTGACGCGCTCTGTGTGTGTGTGTGAGTGTGTGAGTGTGATAAGCAAATGGCACACATTTAAGTTGCCGGCGCCATTTTCGTTTTTTTTTTTTTTTTTATGCCTATGTAGCATTGCTACAGCTGCAGCCTCCCGACATGTGTCTATGTATTTATGTTTTTATGTATTTATACACAGATTATTTATACATACACACACATACATATGTGTACATGTATAAATGGCGTGGTTTTGGCGACTGCATGACAGACTGTTAAAATGTCAAAATGACACATTTGCCTAGTGTGTCATTAATATGCGACAACAACAACAGCGACAACAACAGCAGGCATCAACAACAACAGCAGCTCATGAGCAACAGCCGACAGCTGATAGTGGAATTGCCGATTGCCGATTGCCGAGCGTCGTCCGTCGCGCACGTTGCCTGCTAACCGACTGACACAGAAACCAAACGTATAAAACGACGCTGCCCAATTGCGGCGAATTGAGAGCGAATTGCGCCAGCAGCAGTTACTCTCTCGCGTAGGCTCTCAGTTACGCTCTCTTTGTGCAATTTCCCAGTATTTTAGCACTCAATGTGCCATTATTGGAGCGAGTGCAGTTCACATATTGCGACTCAGTGCAATTGCGTGGGGCATTTTATCTAATACGCCCGCTCGAAAGTATGCAATATTTCGATTAATTGTCTTTATATAAATACTTTTCATTGCATACTTTAAGGTGTCAATTGTTAATTGTATACTTATGCATATGTCTGTAGTTGTGTTTGTGTGTGTGAGCCATTTGTTAACATTTACTTAATGGCGCCGTCATAAAATAACTATTTATCCCACATATTCACAAGATTTCTTTTTTCATATTCTATAATATGCTTTTGCTTTCATATGTTGCTCCATTCGCTGCGAGAAAGCAATTTTCATGCCTTCCAGCCGTAATTTTTGACAAAGCGCGGAAAAAGATTGCCTGCTTTGTTTTCTTTTTTTTTATATTTTTATTTTGTTTTTGTTTTTGTTGCCGCAATTTGGGCAAACGGGCCGCTTGCAACATTTTTCATTTCGTGTTTCGTATTTTGAGCGCTAATAATTCATTTTTAGCGCAATTTGCTTAGTACTTTTCGGCCCCCGCCACCACCCGATTTTGACGTGCAACCTTTTGATCTCATTGCGGCGCAAAACAGGATTAACTCGGCTGGCTGAAAGGAATGCCGTTCACTCAGGTGAACTCGGCGCGGAGTTCATGAAATTTTCAAACCGCCAGAGCCAAACAAAAACCATTTCGAGCCAAGTTCTTGAGAGCGTGTGTGTGGCATAAAGCTTAAGCCTAATGCATGCCATAATATTCAGGGTCAAGCAGCGAGAGAGAGAGAGGGAGAGAGTGTGTGTGTGTGTGTGTTGAAATATACTTTTGCCTTGGCTTTGCTTCGCTTCACTCTACTCTGTTGTTTTACAATTCTCATAATAGCACCTGTCATTACGATGATTATTTTTCAAAATCACACACACAAGCACGCACACGCACATGCACATGCTCACGCACACTAATACAGTCGCTGTCTGCCGTTGTCTTCATCGCTGAAGGCACTAATCAACAATTTAAATCCATTTTCCGGGGCCAGGCAGTCGCCACCTGGCCTGCCTCTTGTCGGCGTTGGTAATTTGCTTGGCTGCTCATCTTTCACACACACACACACGCACACGCACACTCAGACTTGTATGAACTCTTTGTGCAACCGGATATACCGCTTTAATGGCTCCAAAAGGAAGTCACGCGTATTTTGTTTATAACCTGAGCCGCTGCCTCTCGCTGCCAGCGCCGTCTAATGTTTAAACTTAATGTCCTTAGCCATCTCATTGTTGCCTCTGCTGCTGCTGCTGCTGAGCACCTTGTGTCCTCCCCAGTGGCGGAAGTATAGGCTAAGAGCAGCAGCAGCAGCAGCAGCAGCAGCAGCGACTCCATGGCGCGTAAATCACGAACGGATGCGCCTACGTGCCAGCCGCCCTGCGAAGCGAGAGTGCTCCATACTCGCTCTATTGGGCATAATTAGTTTCAAATATTTGCGCTGAGCAAAATTTCATTTCCTTCCACGCATCGCACGGCGCCAACGCCTCAGCAGCAACCGAAAGAAACATGCATAATGAGAGCATCAGTGTAATGTGCTGGTTACTTAAGCGAGTGTGTGTGTGTGACTGTGTGTGTGTGTGTACTCTTGGGGAATTTTCAATTAAGCTCGCCCGCCTTCCACATTGGATAGTCTGTCTGCAAATATTGAGGGCCTTTTAGATGAATGCAATTAAAGATTCGTTCTCGAATCTCAATAAACTTAGCCAAGTTCTCTTGCATTCATTGAAAACCTCAGTTTGACGGGTCCAAATATCCTCCGCTTTGAATGCCTTTTATATATATATTTATATTTGTATTTAATGGATATAATTTCCAGCAGCTTTAATTGGCTTGCATTCTAGACTGACTAACTACAACTGGTTTAGCAAATGGTATTTTTCAAAGTGGATTGATTTGAAGAGCTGCAAGTGCTAGGCCACTCGTTGAATGCAAACATTTATGCAGCGAGGCATTTACGTTTCAGTTGCCTCTTCTCTGCTCGACTGAGCACTCCTGAAAATTACGTCAATTAGCTAAAAAGCTCTCCAGCAAGATTTGAAATCGAAGGGCAGCGGATGCTTGATTGCTCGAAATCCTTAATCGCTATTGGAGGGAGCTACAGATATAACGAAATCTTATAATCTAATAGATGAACTTCAACTCGAATAGCCAGTTGATAATGTATTTCATCTCTTTGAGATCATTGTGTATATTTTTATTTTTATTTTTATTTCATTTTATTTTTCTACATAACAGTTGAGAAGTCTTAATTGAGATGCTCAGATAAATTATTTAGTTAGTTAGTTTGCACTAGAAAATCAATAGCTGAACTATTTAGCCCCCATCAATGTGACTCACGATCAGCATAATGAATTATATTGTTCATAAACAGCTGCACAGATAACTCGACTGTGAGGGGAACAAAACGCATCGTTCATAGCTGGAACGATAGCAGAGACGTCTGGCTATGTGCATATGTAAAGAGAAATATATACAAATAATTCTTGGCTGATATGAGAGCTACTTCTGGCATTCATTTCATTTCATCGTTTTCCCATCTGCCCTGGCTAAGTAGTGTCTATAAGCAATGTTTGTGGAATCGAATGGCAGGCAATGTATTTGTAATCGACTTTTAAATATGTTCCCTTAAGTTTTCATGGCACTTTGGCAATTGGCATTACTTCACTTGCCACAAAATTGAAATGTTGACAAAAACTTTTGCACACGCAGAAAAGAAAACTCTCTCGGAATCTCAACGAACACACACACACACACCCACACACAACATCGTATAAATATTCAATCAAAGCTAGAGAACCACAGATATAAAAGTTGAGCTTAGTCTCTGTGCCGTAGCGTTCGTCGTCGGCAAACTGCAAACAACAATAAAAACTCTATTAAATACGCATAAATTAAGGCACGATGCGATTTTATCTGAGGCGCAGGGGCACATCTTCTGCTTCAATACCTGGATTTACAGTGGGATTTAATAGAAGCAACCAGCCCCAGCCAACCACCAACCAGCAACCAGCAACCACTAGGACAGCTGGACACCCACTGGGCAACTGAGGTTCATGTGCAAAGTTTTATGCCGTTCTGTGGCTTTGGCAGTGGCCTCTGGCTGCCTCATTCGCATTCAAATCAAATGAACACATTCACGACTCCAGCCACAAAATGCAATGAATTCAATGCAGAACTTTTGGGCACGGCACACGGAAAGACAGTGGGCGCAGAGCAGCAGCAGAGCAGGGGTCGGCCACAACACCTGTGCCTGTACAAGGCCGCAGCAGCAATCGGAGTGTGCTTGTCTATGTCTCCGGTGCTAAGCCACTCGCCTTAGTCGCATAAAAGTTCAGACAAATTATGCATTAGACAGTTCCACTGTGGTTTTTTTTAAGTTTTTTTTGGCATAAAGTCAATTTTTTTTTTTTTAG
>NW_022045864.1:591513-611755 GCF_001654015.2 Drosophila navojoa
TGTGCGAAAGTTTTTGTGGCATATCACGATAAATATCCTTGGTATCCCATGTCGCCCACAGTTCACAAAATCTTAGTACATGGGCACCAAATAATAGATACATGTTTAGTTCCTGTAGGCTGCCTTGGGGAACATGCATCTGAATCAAGAAATAAACTATACAAAAGCGATAGAAGAGGCCACGCAAGAAAATGCAGTCGACTAGACAACATCACTGATGTTTTTAATAGATCAATGGATAGTTCGGATCCATTGCTGTCTAGCACCTTTTTTAAAAAAGGATCGCAGCGAATCAAGTTAAAAGTAATACCAGCAGAAGTGATATCCCTACTACAAGAACCACTTATAGAAATACCTTCGGAAAATAATGAAGTGGATTCGTCAGACGAGGAAGATGAGGGTGAACTTGAGGTCATTGCTTCAGAAGATGAATATTTTGAGCCAGAATAAAGTAAACCTAATTAAAAATTTGTTAAATTGATCTATTCTTTTAAATATATTTACTTAAATTTCATTTCTTTATAATTATTTTTTTCTTTTTTAAAATAAAAAATAAAAAAAAAAGTATTTTATGCAACATTCACCAATATCGGCCAGATCGGTTATATGGCAGCTATATGAAATATTGCTCCAAATCATATAAAACTTGGTAGGTCATCTAAGGAGCGTAAAATATTCATACTATCCAAATTTCAATGTAATAGCTTTAAATTTAGAGTTTATGCCAAAAAAAACTTAAAAAAAACCACAGTGAGTTCGTTAGTTAGCCGGCTGGGGCGGGGCCCCGTTGCCACCCGAATTTTGTGGCTACGACATAAAAACCTCAGGTTTGTGCCCAAGTGCTCGAATTGCAGCCCGGACAGGTTCAAGTCGATGCGGATGACTTTGACGTTGAAGGACGCACTCTATCCGAGGTGTGAGTGAAATCTCCGGCAAAGCTGTATCCTCTCCATCCACTGGCTGACAACTGGGCGGGTGTGAGTGTGTGCGTGACGTGTGTAAACATTTTCATGGCAAATTTGTGAAAACATATGCCAGCATATGTAGCTATGGAAGCGCCTTTGTATCGCCTTTGACGCTAAACACGATTAGACTCGCATTTGCGCAGCTAAAACTCTGCATATTATGACATGCGAGCCTTGTGTAGCGAAACTTTCTGATTGAGTTTGAGCTGATAAGAAGGCGAAAACAATGCACTTATCTGGCAGTAAATTAGGTTAAATTTACGCACAAAGCAAACAAAGTAATGCTGGCAAACCTGAAAATATTGTCGAAAATCTAGTTGAATTTTACAGTTTCAATATGGCTTCAACTACTAATTGGATCTGGTCGAATTGAGGATGCTTTACATATAGATATATATTAAATACATGAGATCTGAAAGTGTACTACCGTAAAGGAATAATGCTCGCCTGCAGAGCTAACTAGTTGGATGAGACTACAGTTATTAAATTTTCAAAAGGAAAACTGCATCACAGTCACATAAATATGAATGTCTGTGCATCAGACTGAAGCTGGGACTCTTCAGAGTAGCGACATCAAATTGAGATCCACAAGTTTCATCATTAAATTCAACTAAAACAGCTAAAACATATTCGTAAACGAGGAGCCAGCAGATATAAACATTTGAGAAGAGCTCATAAAATGTTTGATGGCTCTTAGCTCTTAGCTGCTCGCTACTCAGTCAGAGGGCGGAGCGAATGTGTTGTGATTGCGTCTGTCAAGCGGAAATTGCAATATTTGCAGCCATCAGTCAAATCACATATCATAACCGGTATGAATTTGTTAGGGTTAGGCTCTGTCTGTGGTGGGGTGGGTAGAGGAAGATGGAAGATGGAAGATGCAAGACGGAAGACGGCAGCAAATAACAAGCGATATAAATTTTAATTTATCCTAAAACCCTCGAGCGCACAACTACAAAATATTAGACACTAAAAAGTTATCAAGAAATTGTGTGCCATTGCGAGGATTTATTACGCTTGTCCTTTTAACAAATTTTGCGCATTATTTACGGCTTTTTTGCCGGCACACACACACACACACACACACACACACATACATATACATATAGTCACCCATTTATCCAAGCCCCCACTCAGAGTTTCATTTGAGTTTTTGTGCAGCTTAAACATTTTTTAAAAGTCACCAACACTCACGCATTTGTCAATCTCTATGAAAAGGGGATTGCGGCTACGGCAAAGACCAAAGGCGGAGAAATAAGAAATGAAAGCCCCAAAAGCCCAAAAGCTGATCCCAATCCCAGTCCTGCGTAGCCCGCATGCTGCCTGCCAATCCTCATTGACAGCAGCACTTCCGCTTTGGCAGCCAAAATAGCTGCGAGCGCCATAAATTAAACTCATGTGCCACAAATTTATTTCATCCAACGTGTGTCACGCTCTCCCTCTCTCTCTCTCTTACTGAGTGTGTGTGCGTGTGAGTGTCGCCAACTTCAAAGTGAAAAGAGACTATTATATCGAATCGAAAGGGCAGGCGCCGCTGCCAGGACGCCCTTGGCGTAAGCGCTCTTTCAGTTTAGTATACGGTAATTGACATGTAATGCGGTTACGATTGACAACAACAACAGCCACAACAACAACAACAACAGCAGCAGCATCTGCTTGGACTGGCGACTTGCAACAATGTTGCCCACATCCGGTCGCCATTTTGATGTGCCCCTGCGCCAGTGTTGCAGTGTGACAAATTCCCAGACATTCGCACTGCCAGAGACCACAAAAGCAGACGCCCCGTGAAACTGAGCTTCAGATTGAGAGAACAGTGCAATTTACTAAATAAATTGATCAACGATAGAGTATATATATATATATATATATATATATATATATATATATATATATAGGTAAGTCATATGAGAATTGGCAAGTAAATAAATGTATAGAATTTTAAAAAATAATATATAGTATTTACTTTACATATTTATATGTATTTATCTCATAAGTCAATCAATATAAACTATTGAAAATATATTTATATCCGAGAAATTTAAAAAAAAAAAAAACAAATTTTATATAGAAATATTAGAAAATATTTAGATAAATATTTAAATATTTAAAAGTATAGGTAAAAGTAAATACAAAGCGAAATAAAGTATATTAATTCAACAAATTTAAAAATACAAATGTTTTTTCCACTCAAAAATAAATAAATAAAATAAATAAAATATATGTAAAAGCTTGTAATATATTTTTCAACAATTTTACATAGTACTTTGCCCCACTGTACAGTTGAGCTTAGTGCGACTGCTGTGGCTGGCTATAAAAAGCAACTGAAATGAAATGAACCCCATGAAAAATGGCCAAGTGTTTGCCAAGAAATGTTTGGTTTGCTTTTTGCCGGCCAGCCACCTGACCGTTGAGGCGTGCATTGGGGCACGGCAATCGAACAGGAGCCACAACAGGAGCAGCCACAGGATGTCAGCATAAATCAAATGGCAATGGCAGCCAAGAACTGCCACTGAAGCTGAAGCTGAAGCTGGAGCTGGAGCTGGGGATGGGACTGGGGCTGGGGCTGGAGCAAAGGGAACAACCATAAGAAATCATTTCTAATCCGAAAAGTTTTGTAAGCGCTGCGCAGACATCGTCGTCCATGGCAGCTATCAGCAGGCTGCGTGGCCAAGAGAAATGTTGCTTACTTGTTACCAATTCGAGCCGAGTGCCAACGGCCAATCTCACTCGCAGACACTCCTTCATTCTGTCTAACGGCCTCGGCGGAGGCCTCGGCTGGGCGGAAGGGATGGGGAGGGGGGTGCATAAATTGGACAACCAATTTAAGGCCTAAAAACCACTTTTACCGTTTATATTCGTGCGCGTGAACTTTTTTATTTGTGGTGCGCTCAACTTAAATGCTACGACATTGGCCTCACTTCGGCTCCTGCTGGGGATTTGCTGCTGCTGCTGCTCCTGCTGCTCCTGCTTCTCCTGCTGTTGCTGCTGCTCGTGTTGTCTCTACTTCGGCTCTGGTTTATGGCGGCAGGTAAGCACGTGCAAACATTTGTCGTGGTTATTTCGTTTGGATTTGAATCGCTGCTCGCCCTCGTAGTTTACAGCCTGCTGATGGGCCGGGTCTGTCGCTGATAATGCCCGACAGTCAACAGCATTGGCCACGCGTTCGTTCACTTGGCCTTAAGTTGGCTTTTTGGATTGTGGCGTTAATAGCCGCCCGTCCGATAAGATACGCTTCACACTGACTGACTGCCTTCCTAATGGGAGTAGCTGTAAGCTGGGGCGTGGCAGATGCTGCACGACCCTAAAGTCCATTCGCCCGGAGACTATAAATGGAAATTATTCAGAATTTAAGAAAATGAAATATTATATTTACAGTTAATTAACAGAGTCTTGCTGCAATATCTGACTCTCACATTTAGTTCACGTTCGTTTGCAAAATTGAAGAAGTAAATCTGAAATTGGATCGATGCCAAGGTTGCACGCATTCGCCCTTTATTCTCCCCATATGATTTGCATTGATTTGATGAAATAAATAATAATAGTCTCAGCAGCGTTAAGCTCGCTGGCATTGCCGCAGATGCCATAGATTTAGAGACGATCAGCAGGAGCTGGCAGGAGCCAAGTTATTCATTTTACTGCCCGAGACCCATTTAACCCCGTGACCTCACATAAAGGCACAAGGCCCGTTCGAAATAGTTGCCAAAACAACTTTTGATATGTCTTCAGACCTGGAGCTTCATCTGGCCAACAATTTTCAGGACATAAATCTGTAGAATGTTGTGCCTTAAACAGTTGGTGTTTTATGGCGTGCTAGAGAGGTCGTTGAGCTGCTGGCGAGACTAAATTGCATTCCTTTCTTTTTTGCCTATTTTTTGTTGTTGTTGTTGTACCTACTCAACTTTGGTAGTTGGAATTTCAAATTTTCCTTTGGCACGAGAAGCAGCTTCTTTTTTTTCTTTCTTTTGGAACAGCCGTCGGGCAGGACCTTGCCAAGCCTATTCGTATTCATGTATGCTCCGAAAACGGCTCCTTAATTTGAGCATAATAAGTGCTGCTGCTCGGTCACGCTGGCGTATGATGAATATTCATAATTCAAACGTCGCAGCAGCAGCGTCTTTTTTTTCCTGCTCCGAAGTTTTAACAAACAAATGAAAAATGAATTTCCTGCTTATGTTTATGCTTGGCATATGTTGAATGCTTCACTCGACTTGCTAGCACTTTGCACATGTCTGTGGGTGTGTCTGTGTGCGTGTGTGTGTAACAAAGCGGACAAAAGCGGAGCGTGAATAAATATAACTCATGCGAGCTGCTGGGCAACATTCTGAGATGCCAGAGGCAAGTATTTACACCTACGGTGCAGCATGCCGCATTCAACACAATAAAATGTTACGTAAATGTGTAAAAAATGCATAATATGCTTAAATGTCTGCGAGAGTGTGTGTGTGTGTGTGCGTGTGTGTGAGCGAACAGTCTGCAACAAAATGGCTGCTGGCATAACAGCACAACAACGACTACAATGGCTGCAGCCAGTGCCGTCTGCAGATACACTCATAATGATTATCCATTGAAATGGAAATGCCAGCCAAGGATTTCATATAATTCCCAATGCGTAAAGTGCGCTCTGAAAACTTTTCGCACTGCGCCAACAGCAGCTGAAGAAGAAGCAGATGCCAAAGTAGGTAAAGAAGAAGCAGCAGCAGCAGCAACAGCAGCTTGGTCTGAATCAGACTAGAATGCATCTCTGCAGCATGAATTGCCAGCCAAAGAATAGAATTCAATTTAAATAGATTTCCGCTTAGAGGAAATTTAAAAGTGCAGCAAAAGGCAATTGTTAACGCAAACTGAAGCAGCTCCTCTTCTTCTTCCTTCACAGACTGTGCGTGAGTGTGTGGCACGTTGATTGAAAAACTGCTAACTACATACACTTACACACTCACCCACACACACACACACACACACGTAAAGGTATTGCAACAGTCATGCATTGAAATGAGAGGAAACCGGAAACATAGTAGAAGAAGCAGAAGAAGAACTGATGTCTTACACTTGCCTTATGAAGACGAAATATAGATTCCCTAACAATGTTATCTTGATGAGCGCGACTGCTGGATGGAGGCAGGCCTTCATTATTTCCACTTCAGTTTTCAATTAAATGTCAATAAATCGATCCACTCGAAATGAAGAAAGTCTGCGCGTTAAATTAATATAAACTGTGCCAAATGCAGCCACAGTTCCATTAGCGATGCTCAAATAATTAAGTGGGAGCTCGAGCAGTCTGAAATGCTTTCGAATTCGGCATCGATGAGCTCAATTTCCTGCCGATTCCTGTTGCTTGTTTTCAGCTTAAGCGTTCCTTTTGAGCATCGTGTAGAATGACGATAGTTGCTGGGCTCGCACAAAGGTAAAATGCTAAGCAAACGTGCGTGCGAAAAAGGTAATTGAAAAATAGTTTCCGTTTCCCATTGCCAATGCCTTGGCTGTTGCTGTTGCTGTTGCTGTGGCCTTTGCGTTTGGCTTTGCCTCTGCCAATCTCATTTTCCAGCTTTTCTCGAGCAATTGCAACTGCCAGTTGCCAACTGCAATTGGAATGCGACTCAAGACGGCGGCGGCTGTCTGAAACCTAATTCTATATGATATTTTAGCAGCTCTAGGTATAGGCAGCTCAGGAAGTCGATCTCAATTGCCAGCAAAGAACGTGAGGCGAGTCTCTATTAAATTAAATTCAATTTACATAATTGTTTTGGCATATGTGTGGTGCAGCTGGCCATTAATTGGTCGAGAGCTTGCGGCATTCTCTCTCGGCCACATGCTGGGCTCATATTTCAGTGTCGGCCAAATCACAGCGAGCTGAAATACAAATCTTGGCCCATCTGCGGCAATAAAACATAATAATTAACATTTGCGACGACCGTCCGAGTTTGATAAATGGCGAATGGGGCGTTTCATTAAAGTGTTGCATACTCTCGAGCGTTATGCTAATGGCCCAGCGGGAGCCGAAACAAAGACGGAAGCGGAAACGAACATGAAAATTAAAATGAAAATAAAAACTCAACCGCAGACTTGCATGGAAACTTTTAATTACATTTTGCTAGTGCGTAGGTGTATGTGTCACTCTTTCACTCTTTCACTCTATCTATCTCGCTCTCTCTGAGTGTGTGCATTTGCATGTGTATGACAAGCAGAAAGAGAGTGACAAACCGGCTGAAGGGTGTGGGGGGGGGGCTGCGTGCAGCAGAGCTAGCAAAATGTAAGTAATGACTAAATGCGCACTCTGACAGTTTAACATGACAAAAATGTTCCCTTTTTTGCTGAGCTTGATAAATGATACGCGCGAAACACACAACAACAACAACAACAACGAACAGTTGAGGAAGAAGAAGACGAACAAGCAACAACTACACAGCTGACAGCGTGTCCCCAAAAAGTTGGACTGGACAAGCCCTGCGTAACTGGGCATAGTTTTTGTTTCCTTTGTCGGCCTCACTTTCGCTGCGATTCACTTCGGTTTCATTTTTGCCTGCTTCTGTGGACAAACATTTGAGTGAATAAAGGGGATTTCCGGCATAAATACGCCAACACCTCGAAACACAAATGCACAATGAATACGAATAGGACTGTGAATGCGCAAAGGCAAAAGGCCAAGCGAAGGGCCAAAACAGAAAGCAGAAAACAGAAAGCGAAAGCGAAAGCCTCGACGACGCAGCTAAGCGCTGAGTGAAATAAAATGGAATGCCTCAACAGAGTGGAAAAGGTCAAAAACAACCGAAAAAAAGGAGAAGAAAAATAAAAAAAAAGAAATAATAATAATAGCAAAATAAAATAACAGAGCTCGTATGAAAAGGCGAGATTATTATTTATGACTTTGTGGCAAGGGCAATTTTTGAGGTTGAACATGATGTTTCTGCCTGTAACTTTTGAACAAAAGTCTGCGAGCAGACGGAATGAATACCCTGCACCAGCGAGGAGGACTACGACAATATATAAGTAAAAAGAATGAAATAGTATTGCTGGAAAATAAGTAGGTATATAAATATATATATACTAGTGTATTATATAAAAGTTCTATCCATATAGTAAACATTTTCATATGATTTCATTATACTTTGGCAACATGATTCAACTTATAAGCAATTTCATCAAGCAACACAGTCTTCTATTAGAAAATAGTACTCTTTGCTTTACCTATTACTCATTTGCATAATCTATAATACATATCATGCAGATAGTGTAATAGCCATGCCCAGTATTGATCATCAGATACATTTACTTTACTGCAGGTTGAGTAGAAGGAAAAGTAAGAAAATGGCATTCGATGTATGCTAGGTTCGGCCATGAAGTAAATTGTCAAATGGAAATAAATGCAGACCCTAAATTGCAAAGTAATATGAAATGGTTGTCATTTGGTCAAAGTAGTTGCCCAAACGAAAATCGTATCCACATTCCGATAGTCGCTAGCCTAATGTAATTGCGCAAAGTGCTGCAATATTCGATATGCCCAGAAGTGGTTTGGGCCATCGGCTGTAGTGCAAAGGCCCGTTTCGTGGCACTTTAATTGCCGTAGAGCATAATTAATTAACCATTGTTTTTGGTCACCCCAAAGAGGAGTCAGAGCAACCGAATTAATGTGCTCACATTTCGTGTTCCTCTGTTGCTGAGCGGCGCCGCTCCACTACGGCATTTTAAATATTTAAAGCACAGCAAATGAATTTCGTATTAAGCCTGCAAGCCAGGCGATAGCCGAGTGAAGCGAAGGCGCTGGCCGAACGACGAGATGAAGTCACTGCAGGCGTTGGCCACTGCCCGCTGACTGTGCAAATTGCAAGTTTCATTGATTTTCGTCACACACTCGCAGTGTGGGGCCTCCTTATCCTCCTTGTCCGTGTACTCAGCACGGCAACAGGCCAGGGCTGCATTTTTAATGCGCACTGCAGTCAACCCAATATTTAATAAAAATTTATTTGAAATGTACTTACAGCTCTTGCAGCTGACCCTCGAATTAAAGATTTCTTTTACATATATATTTTATTTTATTTAACATATGTTATTCCATGGTGAAGAAGCAATAGTAGTACCTATAAGTCTGCAATTGAGTATAGATTAACTCCATTCTCCAGCAGAGAAAGAGACACCAAGAGAAAACACACGCCGCTATTCCTATTCGACTATTTGAACTTTGTCGCTGCCCTCTCCAGTTCTCTGCGTGCCATCAGCGACGTGTTGGCGGCACGCAGTGTGAAGTGGTAGACGAACTCAATGGCGCTCAGGATGCTGGCGCCGAGAAAGAGGCCCAGTATGCCGCCGATGGAGACGACGACGTCCAGCTTGGAGCGCAGCACTTGGCGACGATATTGATCCGTGGGCCACACTGGCATCAGCAGTGTTACGTTAGTGTCCCTCACATTCCTCTTGGTGCTGTGAGAGAGTAATAAGCATAAGAGATAGGTGTAGGCAGGGAGAGGGAAGAGGGAAGAGGGAAGAGGGAAGAGGGGAGAGGGGAGAGGGGAGAGGGGAGAGGGGAGGGAAATGCACCTGATTTGGTCCTCGAAAATGGACTTCAAGTCCCCCTCGGTGCAGGAGGGCAGGCAGTGGCAGTGCAACGTGGGCGAGCTGATGCGAAACAGCCTCTTCACGTCCTGCTTGACCATGGAGGAGCTCTCCAGGCACAAGTAGCCGTTAAAGTCACAGTCCGGATAGCGAGCGTCGGGATATGGGCTCATGTTGTAAACGGAGCAGTTGCACAGCTCCATCTGGTAGAGTCTGGTGCAGTCGCTGATGCAGGCGCTGAAGCTGTATGCCTTATACATGCTCCAGGGCATCACCTCGTCGGGAAAGTAGCAGTCGCGCGCTGCTACCGGAATGTCCTTCATGCCGGGATCGTTCACCATGGTCTCCCTGTGGAACTGCAGAGTCTTGTGCTGTCCCTCCAGCACGATGACATCCACCGTGGGTAGTGGTATGTTCGGAACATCCTCCTCGTTCAGCACGCTCACCAGAGCGGCGCGAGTCAGATGCAGATCCATTTCCAGGTGGCTACTTCGGTCTAGAATGGCCGGCAGCCAGTGCTGCGATTCGGGATGGTTGTTCTGCAACGAGTTGAACAGAAAGCAGCGGCCGAACGGCGTGATCATCGGCAGAAAGTACTTGCAGCAGTCGAACTCCTTGTCCGCCAATGTGCAGCGGTTAAACAGATCCGAGCAATTGAAGCCAAACTGCAAGAGACCCTTAATGAGTATTTCCCAATGATGCACAACACTCTGTGTCCAGTGTACCCTTAACGATAGTTTGCGATAGTCCGTCTTGGGGCACTTGGCGCACTTCTCACACTGCTCATACGGCTGACAGCGGACAAACATTCCCGTCGTGTACTGATAGGGGAACAGCACAAAGGACAGATAGGACTCCACCTCCCAGTTGTAGGGATCGTTCAGATCTGTACCCAGGCTGAGGGAAATTTGCAGATACATACATGACTCCATACGCTTTTATATAAATGTCATACCTCTCCACATACTCCTCCACGTTGCGGGGAAAGTCGGTCTTGAAGCGCAGTTCGCAAACGCTGATCGATGGGAACTTCACCTTGGCGAATGGCGAGAGACTCTCGTGGACAATGCTGACGGCGCGTGAGGTGAAGTCACGCTGATATTGACTTATGAGATGATAGACTCCCACGGTCGACACGATTATGCAGAGCAGCCAAAAAAGGCGCTCCGTGAAGTGCAGGCTGTAGCCGAGTGAGGCATTAGCTCTATATAAGAAGCTCGCAGCTTACCTACTTGTGATTGGCTATGTAGGAGAAGCCCGCCAGACTGCAGCTCTGGCAGTACTCAGTCACAACGTCCACAAATCTCCAGCCCACCGCCCTCCAGTTGGTCTTCACTTGGGACTTTTCCTGCTTCATTGTCGATCGCCAGCTAACTGACTGGCGCAGCCATGTTGTGGCTTTTATATACATTTTAATTTTGCCCCATTTTGCTGGGCCTGTGTTTGTGCTGCGGCGGCTTAATTGCATGTACGGCTGCTTGTTTCAGCCACTGGCCTTGGCTTCCGTTTCCGCCTCGGCCACCCTGGCTCTGACTCCGCCTCCCGCTCTGTCTGCGTTGCGCTCACTCCGCACGCTGCGGGTGGGTTCGCTGCACGGGAAAGCTCTTAATTGGTATTTGCTTTGTGCAGGTGTCGCAATAAGGACTTAAGTCCACACCCACACAACACGCACTCTCGTGCGTAAATATATATGAGTGCCTATGCATATATGCAGGCACTCGAAATTGTTATTTTAAAGCGGGGAAGTGGGTTAAGCCAGGCGACGGGCGGCAGGCGACAGGCGCGTCACCTGTAAATTTATCGATAGAAAATGCAGAGGAACTGCACAGATAAAGCACAGAAACAAAGTAAAGTTCATAAATATTTATGCAAGAAATCATTACCGAGGTACATAATTACTAATATAAAATTTTAAAAATACTGTGAAGATGTAAGATTTGTATAGAAAATATAATAATAATTTAATAATAATTAAAATAATAAATAAAGAGTATTGTGTATACCTAAAATATATTAGAAATTATTTTGAAGGTATTTAGAAAATTCAAAAATATTTATAACCATAAAATAACTCTTTTTTAAAAATATTTTAATAAAAAAATATATAATAATAAATTAGTAAATATATAAACTATTTTTGGTACACTGGAATACATAATATTAATAAAGAAATAAAAAATATAATTAAACAAGTCGAAAAGTCAAGCTAATAGTTACTTTTCCTCTTCATGCACGTCGTTAACTATATTAATTATTATGATTAAAATGCTTCATAAACACGTTGCCTGCACATACCAAGCTAGAATGCATGGGAACTTGCAACCAGCTGTGCCAGGTAGCGCGGCCATAATTCGTAAAGTTTTTAACGCCAGCAGCGACTCGAAACTCCTGCTCAATTATAGCCGCCAGGCAGGTGGGTGGGCTGGCAGGTGGGTGGGCTGGCAGGTGGGCAGGTGAGCAGGCGCAGTGGCAGCGCCACCGAATGCACCAAGTTATTAGACAAAACGAGTGAATGAGCGACCCATTCACAGCGAATACCCAGGCCCAGACACCCACTGAAACTCAAACTGGCAACTCAAACACTCAACGTGACGCATGCATTAAATGTAGTCAACATGTTTTTGGTGCTTAGAACTCGACGCCAAATTAGAATTATGCAATTACGCCTCATTTACGTTGTTTGCAGTCTGGTGGAAAAACACTTAAAAACAATTAGAGTGCTTATTGAAATTTGAAACGTTGCAGCGGTGGCTCGCTGACAACGTGCCACATACCGCATGCCGCATGCCGCATGCCGCATGCCGCATGCAACATGCAATGGGTCCCATGCAAAACTAATGCAAGCGCTTTAATTATTTATGCGACCAAACATGACGTTAAATTGTTCTTGATAATCACACGGAGGCAATACGAATTCAGGCAACGCCCGCAGACCATTTTCACCTCTTGCCTCAATTGAAAGCATGAAGTATAAAAAAAAATATATAAATATATACATACGATATGTATTTATAAAGGAATTCACTGCAATTGTTGTGCTGTCGCTAGCCCGTGGCAATGGGAGCCCTTTCAATTTATTGCCCAACGAGCCAAGAATTTTTATAAAAATGTTGGCTATTATCACAGCTCACAAAAAAGGTTAAGATATTTGTAACACATTTATATTTATATACATATTTGTTAAGCATTTTATTGGAGAACAATTAACTATGAATGAATACTTAATTGATATCAAACTTAAACAATTAAATATTTCATCAAGAACAATGAAGAAATTCAATGCGCACTTTTTACTGAGACATCCATTTGAAATTTAAATGAAGGCAAGTTAATTAACACTCAGCCATCAGACTATTTATTTACCCGCATACAAATCTGCATCTGACAGCCTGCTCGATAAAACATTCACACTTAATAATATCATTTAAGCAAAGAGTGGGCGGTGGAACAAAACACTTATCATATATACGCCCCTCCCTATATAGCCATAGAGCATTATTTTGTTTTATTGCTGCACTCGAAGTAACAGGTTTATTTCTCTGGGAGTGCGACACAAGTCGCATTGAGTGCGAATAAAGTTGTTAAATATTTCTCATTTGCTTATTTTTCGGATTTTCTTTTATTTTTTTGTACTTTTGCATATTGTTGAGAGCACCAAAAATGGAAAACGAGTCATTTAAATAAAACCAAAATGCAAAATATTTATGTAACAATAAATAAGAGTTGAATAAATAAACTGCGGCAAATTAAGACTGTAAAAACAAAAGCTGTTGCCTGAAGAGAATATACTCTTATAAAACACCGAATGTGGGAATAATATTGTATTATATTTCATTTACTTAAAAAATAAAATTTTATTTTAATGATTACTCATTTAATATTTATTTATATTGGTATATTAAAATACAAATAATTTGAATGAAAATAATTAAAATCAATTGTTGCCAGAAAAAAATGATTTTAATTATTTATGATATTTTTCTATTGTTTTAATAGATGAAAATGGAAATTATGTTCCCTTAAAAAAGGTCAAATTTTGATGGATATATTATGTTGAAAATATTTATTAATGGCACAATTTTAATAGGGAATCTATCAATAGTTCAGTAAGTGGAAATACCCCTAAGCAATTATTATCAATTCCAATTATTTTATGGATAACAGCGCATTGAGTATGTCGATTTTGTTTTTTTGGATGAGATACGAGTGAGTCAAAATGTTGTTCTTGTTGTTATAGCGACCACAAACGCAGTCAAGAGCGGAGAGTGAAGAGTGGATAGTCGAGAGTTTGCTGGTCTGATTTTTGGCTTTTGTTTTGAAATCAGTTTCTATGCAGTTTATTTGCATGTGGCAGCTCGATGCGTGGCGGCAAGCATTTCGCAGGTGTATCGATAAAATGTCAGGCGCAATAGCAGCCGCAGCCAACATTGACAACAACAGACGACAAGGCAATTTAAATACTAACATGTGTACGAATAGAGTCAGCCAGCGGGCTGTGGAGTGGAGCCAGGTGGACTGAGTGGCGTGCTGGAGTCGTGGGAGAGGGGCTGCGTCTGCGGCTGCTGCTGATGTCGACACACAATTAACTCGAAAATACTCCAAGCCATGTTAAGTGTCAATTAGCTGGCATCAGCTAAGCGCCATGCATACGAAATCAGCCAAAATGTAATCAAGAAATATTATTTACATTTTACACAACAGCGCGAGCGAGGTATTTGATGATGTTCAGAAACTTTGGGATAAACTATCAAGTACAGCGTGGATTGAAATATTTATTAGCTGGAAGTTCAAGGCCTGAAGCCGCTACTTTGGCAAATATTTAACATTCACATGTGCCAGCAGCGCACTGAAAATAGTTTTTAGCTTTGCCATAGCTGAACAGATAAAGTTTGCCGCCCTGCACACGTGGGCCATTGAGAAATCAGTGCTGGCCCCTTGGCTGTGCCCCCTGCCCCCTGGCGTTGAACTCACATAATTTGCCAGCATTTCATCTAATAAATGAAATTGATTTTGGCCAGCCGCACTAACCAAAATTGGGCAGCCACAATGAACGAAATCGAGAATCAATAAAAATCAAAATGTGAATAGGTAAAACATGAATGCCCAAATATATTATGCAGCCGCAAACAATAAACGTGGCTAACAGAAATGACAGCAGCAAAAAAGTTGAAACAGGAAAAATCGTGTTCAAGCGCCACGTTTGGTCGTCTGATCGACGGGTCGGCAGCATTGGCTAGGGCCATGCCCCACGCCCTCACGCCCCCGTGGCCCAGTCCTCATGTCTGGGGCAGGCTTGTGCAAACAAAATGTGGTTGCTGCTTGTGTTTTTACAGGCTCTGACAATATTGCAACGGGAAAGAACAACAAACAAATGCCGCCCCAACATGAATATTTGTTAGGGCCTGCGCCGCTGTCAACGGCACGTAAACAATTGCCAGACCAATTGCTGGAACGGGATGCGAACTCTGAGCCACGAACGAGCGACGGGCATCTAGTTTGCATGCCACTGCGCCCAATTGGGTTTGTCCTATTGAAGGCATTAAAGACGAGCAGAAGAAGAAAGCAGCGCAGATGCAGTAAAAAGTAAAATGGCACTAACCATGCAATAATCATAACAATAACAACTGCAAACCAAAGGCTGGCCACAATGTTGCTGCAGCAGCGGTGGCAACAGTTGCCAGCAATATCAGCGATAAAAGTTGTAACAATTATCATTTGAAAGTGCATTGTTACAGTTGTCAGAAGCGGCGCTCAAGTGGCTGCTACGCCAGCAACATTACCAACAGCAGCAGCAGCAGCAGCAGACGGCAACAGCAGAAACAATGCGAGACACGACAGCAACAGCAACAGCAGCTCGTGCCGGCAACAGCCACAACAAAAACAACAACAACAACAGCAATAGCAATAGCAACAAACAACTTGTCTACGTCAGCACTGTGAGAATTAATATGCAGAAACTGCTGCAATTGCAATTTGTTGTAAGCGCTTGAAGAAACAATGAGAATGACGCCGCCGTTGAAGAAATATTTTACATATTGTGGCATAAATTTCCATGATTATCGTTGAAGAATATCAATTAGCTGCGCGCATTTCAATGGCTCGTCCAAGACATTGTCTAATGTGGAGCAGGCGCACATAATGAGTTATAGAATTGTCATTCACAAGCGATTAAATTGAATGAATTATGGCTAAGCCGGCGCTGCATTTCAGCATTGCGGCTTGAATAACAAACACGCATTAGCGCATTCGATAGCTCCGTGATGGATGCGACGAGATTCCGTGGAAAGAAAGCTAAGCGAAGGCGGCAGCCAAAATAAATCAAGCTAAGAATTTATTTCGACAACTTGTGATATGAGAAATTGATCGCATTGGAGTATTTCTAAGTAATATTTGTCGGAGTTCAATAACATTGGTTTTCTCTGAACCCTATCCCTATCCCTACCCCTACCCCTCCCCGATGTGTGGGGACTGCCACGCCTGCTATCATTCAGTTATAAATATAGATACATGTTTTGCGGCATTTAATTAATAGAGAAAATTACTATAAAAGCTTTACTCTACAACTTCTTTGGCAACCTTGGGAAAAAGAGATTGAAATTAAGGTTCAGCTATCTTGCCAGAGTTTTCAAAACAATTAAAGCAATTAACTTGATACCAAAATGTGGTGCTGTTGGGCGTTTTAATATTGCAGCCACATAAATCTTTTCATTAAAGTTCAATTAATCAAGAGCTTCCTGCCATAGCGCATAAATCTCATAGCGCATAAAGTGCAGCAACAGTAGCAGACAACAGCTAGAGATACAATTAGCAATGCAGTCAAGGGCGCACACGCACACACACGCACACACACACACGCCCACATTGCCATTCCAGCTATTTGTCACCATTTTGTGGGACGCACACACAGGCCAAGCAAATGTGCAATGTGTTGTACTTACAACGATATTTGCCACGCCTACAGCCAATGGCGCAGTGCACTGGCTGCCGCCCACAGTCCACAGTGCAGGCCGGACAGGTAGGTAATAACAGCGTCTGCCAGCAAATATTTACATTGGAGATGCGCACGTGAGCAGCTCGTGAGCTCGTGACAGGCACGCCAGCAGCTCAGTCACGCACGAGTGCTACGATTGAAAGAATGAAGCCAGCCCGATATTCTCTGCAGCTCCTCTCCAGCTTGCATCTCTGTTCGAGCTGGCGCTGGGCTGGGCTGACCACCAAGCGCTTTGCAGCAAAGTTAAACAGAGCTCCAGAAGGGACCGAGACGATGTTCTTGGTCAGGTGCACTGCATGCCATGGGCGTGGCTGTCGAGCGACAGTGGGCGTGGTGTTTGTGTTTCTGCTGGGCAATTAACAAGCAATAAAAGCAAGCAGCAGGCACAAGGCAGCCCTGATAAATGTTTTGTCACTTAACAAAAGTGCCAGGCATGCAATTAAGAAAAATAGATTTCGCAATGCCCAATTGAATTTAACTACAGACTGATTGACTGACAGCGGTGGGCGGGGCAGGTGGCAGGTCTTGCGGGCACGTATCTTGCTTGAACTTTTGCCAAAAATAAAAATGTTCGATCCGCTTGCACTTTGCAGCCCAAATGCGGCAATCAACACCTGAACAACTTTTCCGAGTTTATGAATGGAAACTGAGTCAGCAGAAGGCGGCAGTCAGCAGCCAGCAGCAAAGGCAGCCAAAGGCAGCGTGGGTGGTCGCCAACTCTAAATGCAAATTAAAAAGCCAAAGCCAAAGCCAAATGCAAGTGCAAAAAAGTGTTTCACGACTTACGGGCGCATTCATTGACTGCAAATCGAAACGTGCGCCAGCAACGGCCACGCCAACGCCAACGCCAAAGAGCCAACTGTAACGGAGTAACGGCGTACGGGGGCAGCGGCGAGAGCGACGTCAAAGCCAAAGTGACGCCAACGCCATTGACAATTACCAGCTGCTGGCCTCCTGACTACCTGACTGCCTCTTTGGCAAGGTTATGGCCCAGAGCCGCGCAAATATTTGGCATGCCAAGCGACAAAAACAGAGAGAACAAGAATGTATATAACATTGCATTACGCATACGCAATGTACGCCCAGGCAAATTTCAACAAAGGAAATTACTGAGTGAGAAAAATAAATTGAAATATGCAGACCAAGCGGCTTACTTATGACGAATCCACAGTGCACAGTGGTCATCAAATGCAATTTGAGAATTTCTGTGTATATTTTATAATAATGCATCATAAATAAACTAAAATTTTTTGGATTATAATACATCTTTAATATTTTCCAATTCAAAAACTAAAAAAAATAAGAATAATTTTATATTTTTGCCTCACTGTGCGTAGGTGGTGTTAATATTTTACACAGTCACCCCACAGTTTAAAATAATTGCCTTTGGGTGGTCGCACTCTCCGCACTCCCCGCACTCCACGCCCCGTATCAGCCCATAAATGCCGTACTCCAGTGCGCCCCGATGGGAATCTTGAATGGCCATCGCCGCTAAATGTCACATGCATATAAGCGGAATTATGACAAGCATTTTAACGACTGCCACTGATACGCGCCTGTGGGCTGGGCGATATGGCAACGCCGCGGCTTACGCTGCCCGTAAGCCTATAAAAACGAACGCGAAATTGAAACCCAAACAACGGAGCCTCGGCAACAGCATCAGGCCACGCCGCCAACCGCTGGCGAAATGAAAATGCGACAAACGCATGGCCGATGTACGTGAGATTGCGCCTCTGTTAATTGGCAAAAATTGGCCAAAGTTCGCCAGGGAGGGGAATATGAGAAGGAGCCGAGCAGCGAGGCCACAGGATACAGAGCTGGAGAGGGGCTGGAGATAGCAGGCGGCCGGGCATGTACATAAGTATTTATGCGATAATGCGTAAATTTTAATGAAAAGCAAAAAAATGAAAGAAAAAACAAAATATTTGCGCTGAGGCCCGTAAAGTATGCTGAGGCAGGAGCCGTGCCATCCGCAGCGCGTCTGTGCAATCGCCTGAAAGTTGATTTAATGAAGATTTCATAAAATGGCGTCGCCGTCAAGTGTCTGACATGTGGAAATCTGCGAATTTATGTGGCACGCACGTGCGTTGCGGTCTAGTCATGCGGCTGCCGCGCCATCCCGCGTTGCTTTAATTGGGTGGCTTGGGAAGGGCCTTGTCTGCCTGCAAAGGCGAGTGAAATGAGATGTAAAACTAAAGAAAAGAAAGAGCTGAATGCTCAGCTAAGCAAACTTCACCCGAACTTTCCCATCGCGTCGCTGGGCAGCCCTCTTGTCGATGTACGTCTGCAGCTCCTGGGGCGGCTTAAAGACAGTCCTGTGAAACGGCCAACTTCATAAGTGGAGAAGAAATCATAGCTATAATACTCACTCGCAACTGCCGCAAATCGGAGTATACTTGCAAAAGACTGAAATGGTCAAAGCAGGCATAGATGAGCAGAGTAAGGCTAAAGCTGCAAAGGAGACTACCCACCCGCCAAGCAGCTGGTGCAGACGAATCCCAGTTCGACGAACTTGTTGTGGCAGAAGCACATTGCGCGCAGATCCGCCTGGGGCTGGACCGGGTAGTTCAGATGCTGGCGCACATGGGGCGAGGGTAGGAACAGGCCGAGCAGGAACGTGGAGAGTGCGTCAAAGTTGCTGGTCGAATAGTAATAGCCGCCGGTTATGTCGGCTGCATGCCGCAGCATGTACGACGACTCCAGCTCCAGGGCGCACACATCAATGGTCACGCCCATTTTGGCAGCGGCATGAAAGACATTCATTTGCATAGTGGCCAAAGGTACCGACGGCTCCTTGGAGCCGCTGACAATCAGAATGCGACCCCGGATGTTCGCGACTTTGGCGATCTCGCGTCGACAGCGATTAAGGTAACTCAGGACCACGCCTACGGCACCAGGCAGCAGAGTAGTCACCGTCTGTTCGGTCTCCTCCGTGGCTTGGCACTTCAACCGGGCTATCTCCTGAGATATCAGATTGAAGAGCCGCAGCCTGGTGAGATCCTCCACAATGGGCAGCTCCTCCAGCTGGGAGTCGTTCTCCTTTTCCGGGTCTATCAGCTTTTCGGGATAAATGGGATTACTGTAAACGATTGGCCATTAGACCGTCGCACCGCACTCGATCTCATCGACTTACACGGCATTGCTGGAGCAGGACCATATGACCAAATCGTTTTCGCTGCTCCCCAGCAGATGCGCTTTGCCGAGCAGTGTCAGCGAGCACACAACTTTGGTGAAGAGCTCAAGGTCACGCTTCACATAGTTCTGATTGGCATCATAGTCTACAATGATGATCAACATGTTCTTCTCCGGCAGTTCTGCTTGGCAGCAGGCCCTCTTACCTTTATGCTAGTGTAACAAATATAAATATATAGCTTACCTGAGGCCCTGAGTGAACTGCGGCATCCTTGTCCAATGGGCGCTTGTTCCTGCTGTGCATCCATTTTACGAAAATAATAAAAGTCTCCGTCAGCTGTTAGTTCCGAGTATCAACCAAAGTCTCTAAATTAATCAGTAAAGTCTCGAAACATTAACGTCAGTTTGACAAAAGCTTCAAGGTTTCCATATAGGTGTAATGTGGCATGAAAGGCTTTGTCGAGCGGTGTGGCATCCTGGTTGCACGATAACAACAGGGTGGCAGCTCCATTAATAGACAGTGTTGAGAAGGTGTGGATGAAAGAAGACTAAGAAGATATTAGAAGAAGAAAGACGTACACGCTGTCACAAATACTCAATCTAATTAATACAC
>NW_022045864.1:611765-676069 GCF_001654015.2 Drosophila navojoa
TTTTTTTTTTTTTTTTTTTTTTTTTTTTTTTCAATTGAATGTGTTTGAAATATGAATATAGAGAGTTTTTTTTATATAGATTTATTTAGTTATGAATTACAATTGCCTAAGCAGGAAGAGAATAGATTTTTAATTAAAATATTATTATTTATTTTTATTTAATATATAACCAGATAACAATTTATTGAAATTATATATTTAATTTTATATAACATTATTTTTTATTTTTATTTAATATCACTTTACCAATTACATAAAACTTAATTAATTACATAAAACTTAATTAATTTATTTATATATATATTAATTTTATATAACATTATTTTTTTTTTTGAATAAATAAAAATTTTTAATAATAATAATTACATAAAACTGGTTCAGCTGAAAGCCATCTAACTAAACAATTAATTGTTGCAATGTTTTCATAATTAATATATAAACTAAAATGCAAATCTATTTTCATGTATATTTAATTTTAAAAGAGTTGCAAATGTACAATTCAATTTAATTATTAAAATTTTCCTTACTTAGTATTTAATAATGAAACTTTCCATTGTAGCAAAACTAGGAATACTTCCACAATAGCCTAGAGCATTGGCTAGTCAACTAGCTAGCTGAGCGTATTTCTGTCTTGTGCGCGCACACTCATTTCAATTAAAACGTTTAAAGATAATCAATTAATAATTTTTAAGCTACTGTGACAACGTTGCCTCGACTGTCGCTGCTGCTGCTGCTGCTGCTGCTGCTGGCTCTGCTGAGTCAGCGGCCAGCTCAATTAGGTGCAAAGACATTTTGAGCCGCCAGCGAGTTGTTGCGAAGATTTACAGTAGATTTATTGGCCAGACGCTTGGGCCAGTGCGAACAGCAAGTGGTTAGCAGTGTCTGGCCTAATTGGCGCTTGAATATTGATACTGCTGAGCTCAGCTGACTGAACAGCCACTTGACTCACACTCACATTCACACTCACACTCACATCCAGAGCAGTCTCATTGAAAAGCCAATCTGATCCAATCGACGTATAGACTGCGCATTGGCGCTGTCTGATATTTATCGAACTTAACGATGCTGACTATTTTTGGCAAATTTTTCACATTCGAGACTCATAATTCGTGCGATAATTTACACAAAATTAGGCTAGTGTCTCGCCAGCGATCCTTTTAAAGTATTCCCCGCAGCTGCTCACAGAAATTCAGTTGCAATAAAAAATAAATAAAAACAAGTAAACAAACAACAACAAAGTAATGGATGATAATAAAAAATAAATAAAAAAAAGCGGCACAGCCATTGCGTTTCCCACGCCAATTAGAATTATCGTCATATGAGAGATATTTTCTGTGCAACTGCAAAATAATTGGACAGCCCCACAGAAGAAGAAGAGGAAGAAGAGGAACCAGAATGAAAAAGTGGGAGAAACATTTTGGGAAAACTGTGTTTTTCAAAATTCAATTTACGCTGTGCAAATTGCCCCCGCAACGCAATGCGCATATAATTTTCATCACAAAAGTTGGCCATGCTGCCAGATAGCACGAATACACATAGATTGGCAACGCCGCGCCGCTGCGTACAATTTGTGCTAACAAAACTTTTGCCATAAAATGTGCGTGTGAAAGCCATAAAAATGAGAAGCTGCCCAGGCTGTATCTGCAGTGCTCCTCATTGCGGCTAAAATATAATTAATGTGCGGCAAGTTTATCCAGCGCTCTTCTGCTTTCCTTATGACCCTGTCCAGATTGCTCTCTAATCTGCGGCTATCGAAGAGTAAGTATTTCAAATGAAAAGCCACCTCTGCCTCAGTCTCAGCCAGCGCCACGAAGAAAGCAATTAAAAGTCCAATTAGAATATCATTAAGCTGCGGCCGCGACTGCGGTCAACAATTAAGAAGTGATAAACGCCAAAGGTGCAGCCTAATATAAGAGCCATAAATTAGGGAGAACTTTTCTAAATAACACAAGGATTAACAATGGCAATTTAATGAACTCATAAATGCAAACAGAGCCAAGCGGTTTATAAATCAAAAGTAAATTTGATAAAGGGTTAATTGTACATTACGCAAGTCGTTTGCTTCGCGAGTCGGAAAAGGGAGTTCTTAAACAGAGTTAACAGTATTCTAAAAATATATGTATATAACTAAGAACTTTTACTTTTCAGCATGAAAAGGTTAAGCTGAACTACAGAGGCAAATCGACATTAATTTATCCTCAGAAACATGGTTCTGTCACGCTTTTTTCTGGGTGGATTTATATTTTTAGTGACTTCAAGATATACAGAAAAAATGTAATTAATAAATTATTTAATTATTATTCTTTTTTAAATTTATTTACATATTTATTTTTCAAATGACTTTAATATTTTTCAATCTAAATTGTTTATATCTAAATTGTTTATATTAAATACTTATATTAAATATATAATTACAATAAAACATTGATTTATATGGAACACTTTATTTTCAAATAATTTATGGAATTTTATTTATTTATGTATTTTTATTTCATTTTATTATTTTTTTTTTTAATAATATTTTTAGCCAGTTTTTTGTATAAAAAAGTGTGTCTTACATTTTTTTCATACTTTACCAGCCTTCATTGACCAATCTATATGCCTTTGTTTCTGCCGTCAGTCGAACTGCTGCTAGACTTGGTGTCTGGCCTCAGTTTATAAAATACGTTTGACTGATATCCATAGGATTCCAAATTTAGTGTAAGTAACAGAATGACGACATATTTCTACTATCCGACAAAGGAGGTGCAGGAGGAATTGTCCTGCACGGCCAAGGCTCTAGTTGCGCCTGGCAAAGGACTCATTTCCGCAGATGAATCGATATCGACTATGGCCAAGCGATTTCAAATGATTGGCGTTGAGAATACCGAAGAGAATCGGCGCTTGTATCGCCAGCTGCTCTTCACAGCGGACCCCAAGATATCGGAGACCGTGTCGGGTGTGCTCATGTTCCACGAGACCCTTTACCAGAAGACCGACGGCGGCATGTCGTTCGCCGAAGTGCTGCGCAAGAAGGGCATCATTCCGGGCATTAAGGTGGACAAGAGCTCGGTTCCGCTCTACTGCTCCATGGACGAGTTCACCACCCAGGGCCTGGATGACCTGCATTTGCGCTGCGCTCAGTACAAAAAGGACGGCTGCGACTTTGCCAAGTGGCGCTCGGTAATTAAGATCGACAGGAACACGCCCTCATATCAGGCCATCATGGAGAATGCCAACGTGCTGGCTCGCTACGCGACCATCTGCCAGTCGCAGCGCATGGTGCCCATTGTGGAGCCCGAGGTGCTGATGGTGGGGGACCACGACCTGGATCGCTGCCAGAAGGTCACCGAGGCCGTGCTGGCCGCCGTCTTCAAGTCCATGAGCGATCACCACGTCTACTTGGAGGGCCTGATCCTCAGCCCCAGCATGGTGACTGCTGGCCAGAGCAGCAACAAGAACAACACGCCCGGCGAGGTCGGATTGGCCACCATTTTGGCCCTGCGCCGTACTGTCCCACCCGCAGTGCCCGGTAAGTGCTCAGTCAGCAGCCGAAACGCGTCTCACCTGCGTCCTTCACCCGCAGGCGTAATGTTCTTATCGGGCGGCATGTCCGAGGAGGAGGCCTCCATTAACCTGAATGCCGTCAACAATGTGCCGCTGTGCAAGCCCTGGGCGCTGACCTTTGCCTTCGGGCGTGCCATGCAGGCCTCGGCTCTGCGGACCTGGGGCGGCCGAAAGGACAACGTGCTCGCAGCCCAATCAGAGCTGGTTAAGCGCGCCAAGGTAAGCTCCAGATCGCACTTAATTGCATAGCAAACTTTGCTTTATGCCGATGTATTTAATTTCAAAGTTAATGCACTCCCATGCGCCATCACAGCCAATTAACATAAATAGCGTTAACTTTAGTAATTTGTTTAAACAATGCTTAAAGTATTCCTTGATTATTCAACAGGCGCACAGCTTGGCCAGCATTGGCAAATACATTCCCGGCTCCGTAGAAGGCACAGCGGGCGGCGAGAGATTGCTGGTCGATGCATATGAAATGTGAGCGGCTCCTGCTCGGATATATGTAGGTGAATGAAAACAACAAGCGCCACCTCTCCGATCACGAAGTTACAGTTTATTATTGACATGCGTAAATGTGCACAAATATATATATTCATATTTGCATTCAGCTGCATATCAGAGCGACTGCCCCACTGTGCGGCATCGATGACTGCCGCCTGGCCGCAGGCCACATGTTCGCCGCTCGAGCCGATGCTCGACATCGGCGGGCAACAGCAGGCAACAACAACTCGAAATATTGTTAACAAGCGTGCAAAAGAGCAAAGAGTAGTTGTGGCAGCGCCGGCAGCGCAACACGACTTCTGTTAACTGCAAAGTGTCGCATTAATCCGCGGAGATTACCAGGCGCAGCCACATGGCCAACACGCAGCCAGCGTCGTGCTGCGCCGCTGCAGCACTGCAGCTTAATTAACGCAAACGCATGCCAAAAGCCAGCCGAAGAGTCGAACCGACCCGCCAAACCGTGCATGGCTGCGAGCTAGTGAACCAGCTGGCCAACTATTCAGCTTAATCAGCCGCCTCACTCTGATGCGTGCGTAGCCGAGAGTGTATGCTTGGCAGCTCCGCTCTGGGCTCTGGCTGTGGCTCTGGCGCTGGCTGTGGCTGTGGCTATGGCTCTGGCTCTGGCTCTGGCTCTGGCTCTGGCTCGGGCTCGGGCTCGGGCTCGGGGCTGAGCTCTGGCAACAGTGTCATGTTGCTGGCAAATTAGTCAGACCCACATGGCCCCTCTGAGCTGAGTGGGGCTTGAGCCGAATGGGGGGCTGGCAATAATTAAAATTAAAGCACTGACTAAGTTATGGCCGACTCGTGGCACGCCCCGCATCGTCTGCCCATCGCTGCCTCATAACAGACACGCACAATTTTATTCATACTCTGCTCCTTGGGCAGGGTATAGTTGGCGGAATAAAATGATTTATGAAACATTAAGAAAATTATATAAAATTATTTATGAAAATATTTATTATAATATAAATTGGCTTAAATTAAAACAGAAGAAAAAGAAAATTTATTAGGGAGCCCTATAATTTTTTTAAAAATCTTTATATTAATAACTACATATATTTGTATATATATTTAATATTATTAATACAAAAAAAATTCATACATTTTTATTTTTACTGAATTTAATTATTTTCTATTAGTTAAATTAAAACTTTAGCGAAAAAAAATGCTATAAGGAGTCAAAAAATATTCTTAAGCCTGTATATACCAAAAAATAAATATATACTTATATATCAATTTATATTTTAAATTTATAAAAAAAAAATTATATATATCAATTATCTTTTGTTTATTTTTTATTCATGCATCAGTCTTTGCCTGTGGATATTCATTATAGAATATCTCGTAGTCGACTTGATACTCTCGCTTTCTTGCTGGTTTTCACCTGCTGCTTGCAACCTGTGCGACAACTGAGTTTTGTGGTTAATCCAATCGCCGTTCCCAATCAGGCCAACGTGAGCAGCATGTCATGTTAATTGCATCGCCCTATATATGTAGATATACGCAAGTGTGTAGCAGGCAGTGCGTGTCTGTTTCTCTCTCTCTCTCTCTCTCTCTCTCTCTCTCTCTCTCTCTCTCTCTCTCTCTCTGTGTATCAGAGAGTGTAAATTGCCATTATGCTCATGTTTCCTTAATATGTAGCACATAGTCCACTGAGCAGCGAGCGGCACGCAACGCGTCAAGCCAATTAAAGCCAAATTAAAGCAGCCGTTTTTAATGATATGCAACGTTTTGTGCCGCCCTCGTTCGCCCCCCGCTCTGAGCTAGCTGCTGGCAAACAGCTCGTCAGCACTTTCAATGCAGCTCTTAAGATTTATGGGCGTGCCGCCCGCTAATGTGTCGAACACACAAAGCCCAACTCCACGGTGCCGATCAAGCCCGCAGCTCGGCTGCCGGCACGCGTTTATAGACAAAGTTGCGACTAGATCAAAGCAAAAACGCCGTCAACTGCGACTTGGACCCGGTTAACGAGCTGCCGGCCTTAAGCGTTCGCGGTTCAAATGCAAACAAATCGAGCGACAAGTGGGCGTGCGGCCCTGCCCCGGCTCTTAGACTGCGACTTGAGCATAATTAGAAATTTCCGGCTGGACCGTGGCGCCAGTGCCGCGGCAATTGGGCGGCACAAATCAGTCAGCTGTCAAACGCTCGTTGATTAATTCGGTGTTAATAAACGCTTGGCCGCAAATCCTGTACCAGTCGCTGTCCCACAGCCCGGCCACGTCCACGTCCACCAATTAATGTACCATGGCGCATTGGCCAAGATGTTGTGACCAAACTGCCGGGCCAAACTTGGTCATAGAGCGTGAAAACGCTTTGCAGCGGCTGAGGATGCGCCGTGTGTTAATTGAAAGTTCGACTGGCCATATAAGCGAGGTAGCCAAAACTGACTCCCGCCACACACACACACACACACACAGAGAGAGAGAGAGAGACAGAGGCAGTTACAGACACACGCACAGACATGAGTTCGATTTGGTTGTCGGCTGATAGCCAAAAAACTTGCTGCCAACGACCATAAAAGGCCACACACGCGTCGCCGACTTACCTACCTGGGAAACTGCCAACAGCAGCATGAGAAGCAGAAGCAGGAGAAGCAGCAGCAGGAGAAGCAGCAGCTGACGCCAACTGAGGAGCTTTCCATGTGCCACATCATTTGCCCAAAGTAAGAGGTGTTTAAAATGCTAATTTGGACAATAGCAAATGGCAGGCCACCAACTGAACTCGGTTCAGCTGTCGCCGAGCTGAGCCAAGTTTCGTTTTTGTTGCCGCCTGACGTAATAAAGATCGAAAAGGTAACTTTGAGTTCAGCTAGCCCTAGACTGAATGCCATTTAAGCACTCAAGTCAAAGTCAGTTTATCGGGTTTGTTTGATCGGCTTGGCAATTGTAAAGCTTTCAGAATCAATTCGAAGTCTGCAGGGATTTAGCCACCCAAAATGACTTATAAAACCAAAGAATTACAGCAATAATATGTTGTCTAGACTTGGGCTTTCTTTGTGCCTGAATTAACCTACACAAAATTCCTTTAAAGACATTTCTTAAAATAAATTAAATTTAAATAAAATTTAAAGAATTTAAAAAAGTAGGGTACCCAGGGGTATTTAAATGGAATTTTAAATGGAAAATAATTTTTTGTTTTGATATCCAAGTTTCTTATATGCAGCCATGCCATTTCATTCAGTTTTAAACGCCTATTTGATATTAACAACATTTCTGCTCATCAGCTCAACTGCGTGATACGCTTTAAAAGTTATAAAAAAATAGTCGAGTGTATTTAGAAAAAATCATTTTTAATATGCCAACCGATGTTGGATGTATGTAAATAATTTTGACTGCCAGCTGCTGCCATTCCATCAACGCGCTTGGTCAGCTGTCGCCGCAGCAGCTTCCTGGCCAGGCCAGGCTAGGCCGGGCACAACTGCCGAAAACGTCAAAATGTCAATTGGAAAACGTTTAGGAAAAATCCTCCGGCTGCCCCGCCTGACTGTCAGCCAAATGTTTTGTTTGTTGCCAGAGAAATAAAACAAACAAAGAAAAACGTAGCTGTGGCTATTGACTTCAGCTAGGAATAGAGAGGCGTGCATGGGCCGGACCCAGTCCGTCAGTCTGTTGTTGTTTGGGCGGGTGGGGGGCGTGGCTGTGTCGTTGTCCCGACTTGTTTAGTCAGGTGTAGGCTCGTTTGTCTGTCACTCGCTGCAGTCGCTTACTTTTCCTTTATGCAAATGCCAATTGCAACTTTTTACTTTTGCTTTGGTAAACAGATTGTGCAATGAGCGGAAAGTGGGGCGCGCCATTGGCAGATAGACAGATAGCCCGATAGGCAGCGAGGCTTTAATAACTTGCATCTCAAATATCTCATCTCTGTAGAGCTAAGCTGCAGCTGTCACGGGGACAGTTTGTGCAAAGACCTCACCAGTGGCGATTGCCTCAAGATGCGTTTGCCTGACAATCGCACGACATTTCTGACAAATGCTGCTGACAAAAACTTCTTTCAAAACGTATTCCTATATTTATTTTTTTCCCCTTGCTTGACAAGACGCCCGTTCAGACATTGCATAGGCAAAGCATGTTGACATGTTGCAATTTTATGCAAGTTTTTTTTTTCTTCAGCAGCATTGTGTGCGCAGTAGCCAAAAATATCAACAAAAAGAAAAAAACAACTGTATAAAAAATAAAATAAATTATAGTCGCACAGCTTTACGACAAATTCAATGAAATATTTGCAATTTAAATAATGTTAACGGCCATTTTGCCTAACATCACAAATTTTGGACAGCTGGCGCAGTTGCATCACAGCCCCTAAGGGGGCGGAGTCTGCATAATTATCCACAGAGCCAACGTGGCGTATACTTAATGCCACTGGCAAATCAAATCAAATGTGTATTTAAATACAATGGTTTTTGTTATTCATCAGCGCCTCAAAAAAATCAGCACAGGCTTAAAAATGAATAAAAAATTTATGTATAAGAAAAAAATTATTTAGCATTCATTTAATTTTTGTTTTATACCCTAAAATATGTTTCATAACTATTAAAATATTTTTAATAATATGTTGCCTAATTGATAACAGTGTTTGAGCAATTTTGCTTCCATTTTATATTTTAAAATATATAGTAATTAATATTAAAAATAAAGAAAAAATTTATGAATAGATGAAACAAATTATTTGGCATTCATTTAATTTTTGTCTTATACCTTAAAATATGTTTCATAATTCTGAACATATTTTTAATAGTATGTTGCTCAATTGATAAAAATATTTGGGAAATTTCGCTTCCATAATATATTTAAAAATATTATATAGTAATTATATATTCATAAAGTAATTTCAGTGCCTTTCATTCCGTTTGTCAATTTTAAAAATATTTTTATATGCTCTGATTCAAAGAGACATTGCCAAAAGGCAGGACATAAAAATGATGAAATTAAAATATAAATAAAAGAAAAGTCTGCACGTACGCGCAAATGAAACACAGCTCGCGACTGTTGGAGGCTATAAGGTCGCTCACACACACACACACACACACACACACACGCATGCAGCCCGTCATATACACCCACAGCAAATAAATTCAATTTACAATGAAAAATGGCAGCGATGATGAAGATGGTGAGCAAAGGCGCTGAGAACAGGTGCGGGAAAAACTTTATTAACATTTTTCGCATGCTGCACGTGCGCATTGACAGCGTGGGCCGCGTATTTCACGCTTTTTAATGAAGTTTCATAAATTGCGAGCATCGAACGTTAATCAAATAAGGTGTGAGAGAAATCAAAGGCCTCGCGTCCGTGGCGCCTTAAATGGCCGCCGTGAAGCGACAAGCTGCAGACGCTGTCGCCACAATTGGCCGGCCGAATCTGTCAATAAATCAATTAGTGTAATATAAATCAAAAGTCGTGGAAACGAAGAAGTGGCCGCTGGAGGGCAGCCAATGCGACTCTGTGATGTTTCTATTTCTGCGGCTTTAATTAATTGCAACAAATTTATGTTGGCCTGTCGAAAAACGTGGCCAACGGACACAATTAGCCAAATGACAAAACCAACACGACGCAACGCGAAGCGACGCGACGCAACGCAACGGCCCATAACTCATGCCACACATCGTCTATGTCAAATGTGGCCACCTCTCACTCTGTCGCTCTCGTCAGCTGCTGCTGTGCAGCGGCGAGCACTTTTGCCTCAGTGGTCATAAATTCAACGCTTCCTTTGCACCATCCGCCAACGCAGCGGCTGCGTGTGCAACGGGGCGTATGCAAAACGCCAGCAAATGAGCCAAAACGCACGCAAAGTTTATGGCAAATGGCTGGAGGTCAACTGCTCTCAGAGAGCTCAAGCTCAGCAATCCAATCCAAAGTTTATCGGCAACACTGCTCAACATGTTTTCATAATTAGCTGCCACAAGAGATGCCACAGATTTTCATCTCCTGCTTAGCTTTTCTCATCCAGCTTAATCACACAAAAGGCGTCAAGCTCTAAGCTTTCTTAAGAACTCTTCTACTTTCTATTTTATTTTATGGTGAGGTATAAGTGCATTGCTTCCTTAGATCTCTCACCAAACACTAAATGGTTAAAGTCATTCATTAAATGTATTATTATTATTATTATTATATCTCTCTCTTTCTTCTTGATATCACTTTCATTTTTCTCCATTTTATTTCAATGTGAATTGCATGGAATGCCTGCTATCCAGTGTAATTGTTGGAAGTTGAACTTCTTTCGGAATTGTTTTCTACCCCAAATAATTTTGACATTTGACTAATGCGCCGCATTAGTTCTGCCAAAAATTTCTTAATTTAGCTTTGCAATTGCCATTGCTGCAGCCGTACACGTAACCCGCCAAGAAAGCTGAGCGAGCTGCCGGGTAGCTATGGTTCTCTAGCTGTGTAGAGGGATGGGGTGAGGGTCTTGTGGGTCTGCTTGCCGAATTTATTTTGGCCACAAACCCGTGCACAAGTTTTTGAGTTTTATCTGCTCAAAATTTGTCACAGCAAATAAAAAGTTTTGCTTTTCCATTTTACGCTCCAACGTTCGCCTTACCGTTGCTGTCACATTTTTGTTTTTTATTTTTCATTTTTTATTTTTTGTACCATTTGCTTTTTAATCCGTAGAGCAAGAAATAAAGATAAAACTTAAGCTAAAATAAGTTTCTTAAAAGCGTGCAAAAAAACGAGGTGAAAAGCGAGCAGAGCCAACAACAAATTTGAAGTGCAGCGCAACTGCAGAAATAATGAAATAACAGCAATGCAATTAAAAGGCAGCTGCTGCTGATTCGCTGGATTAAGGTACAACACACACATACACACAGAGAGCGTGGGAGTGAGAGAGAGAGAGAGAGAGAGATTGGGAGAGACACTAAAACATACACAAGGCCAAAAGGTACTGAATGTCGCGATAACCTTGGGGCAAGCGAACGCGTAAAAACTTCAAGTGGCTAAGGACTATAAAACAACGTTGCCAAATTGCGTTAACGTTAACGTCAACCACTTACGGAGTTACGTAATTGCTTGTCTCAAATGCTGCCACTTGGAAACTCTGCACCGAGCCAGAGCAGCAGCTGAAGGTGAAAGGGAAAGCATTTAGAGCAAATACGATAATCAAATGAATAGAAAAGAATGAGTTAAGGGGAGCTTGTGGGAAATTTAAAATTATTGTAATATAGAGATATGCATATAAAAATTGAGTTCTACTTCTTTCTAGTTCAACTTTCTGCTTTAACCAAAAGCTGAACACATTCGCCAGATTACAAGGAATGTTTGAGCAAAATGTTGATGCAAATAGAGTACCCAGGTGGCTTGAATTTAACATTTTCCACTTAGCTCTGGTAACGCTAAATAATTCAATATTCATCAGCAAGCGCCAACAACAATGCGTCCATTTTGCTAAAATGTCGCGACGAGCGATAATTTTGGCAGCACAAACTTTCGAGCGCACCAAAAACTCATACAGCAACACATACGCACACACACTCACACATAAGCAGATACATCTGTAAATTGTGATACATCGTTTTTGCATTCGGGGAACACATGTTCACTGCGGATTTAGTTGTCGCTTTTGAGCGAAGTTTTGCCGCAGATTCACCCATTGCATATCACATTAAAAGCATTTACGATAGATAGGCGAGACAGGCAGAATAATATGTAAATGAGAAAAGTAGACAGATAGAGAGAGAGAGGGCGATGAAGAGAAAGAGAGAGACAGAGAGGGAGAGAGAGAGTCAGACAAGTAGACATTTGGAATCCCCTTAGGTCTTGCTCATGTTATCATTTCTGCTTTTACTCTAGCGGTAAAATTATAATATAATTTCAACTACTACTCGTGCAAATAGCTCAAATTAAAGTTTTGTGCCTGCGGGGCAAGCACAAACACAAATACATACACACATACACACACACACACACAGTCACATGGCCGCATGCACACGCATGAGAACAGAGCAAAACCTCCTCCATCTTGTTTTTAGTTCTTGCAAATGCTAAGTGCACGCTCGCACACACACACACACACACATATCCAGCAGACGGCGGGATTTGGCTCTCGAAGTTTCCTCTACCACAAAATGGAATAAAGTTCTTAAAAAATTAGTTTAGCTAAACGAAACAAGCAACAACTTTTTGAATATTAATTGAAATAAATAAGATTAGTTAAATAAGCCTTGAATATTATTTTATTTTATTGAATATATACATTTAATATATATATTCAAAATAAAACTGATATCTTTAAAACTTTCAAAATGAATCAACTGCAAAGACTAAAACACTTTAAATTAATGTACTCTAAAATCTCTTATGAAAATACTTTAAAATACATATTTTTAGATTGTTATAAAATAATCGAAAGACAAGTCTTAAATCTCTTAAAAGGCTTAATAAGTTGACAACATCTGTGCCGCAGTTGTAGCCGCGCGTAATTAGAGAATAAAACTTGAGATTTTTACTGGAAAGCCATTAACGGAAATGCAAAGGAACATTATAATGTTGAATGCTTGAAGGGCAGTTTGCAAAGAGGTTCGCAACGTCAGCATCAATAAACTTTGACGCCGGCCGCAGTGCTGCAGCAGTCCAGGGAGCAGTTGTAACAACAACAACAAAAACAACAACAATAACTGGGTAGAAGAACAACCAGAAATTATGGCCACACTTTCGTTTTTTGCTGGCCGGCCTCAGGACAAAGCCGAGCGCGATAAGAAGCCCGCCATTGCAACATTCTTGAACTGCAGCCAACAACAAATGCAACAATGGCCACGAAGTGGGAGCCGCAGTGCGGCCCATAAACTTGCGACAACGTCTTGCAAAAGTTTTGGCCAGCAGGAGCAATGTGGGTGTTGGCTGGCTATCAGTTGGCCAAAACTTTACTGCTTACGTTCGTCATATTTGCGCGTGAGTTGCCCCTGCTGGAGGGCGGCAGCAGGGGGAGGGGGGCAGAGTGGGCAAGGCGCTGCTGCTATCTCGGCCAGGGCACACTTAAACATGTGGCTATTGAGGCAACTGCAGCGCCTGACAGTTGTCGCTTGCAGTTGCCACAAGGCGTTGCACGTGGCAAGCTGCGGTCGGTCGGTGCTGTGGCAGCGCCGTGCCAGCCACTTGTGACAGTTTCGAAATTGTCCAACAAGCCACCATGGACAGCGCCGCAACAACTGACTGATAAATGTCGCTGGCCAGGCAGCAAATACTACTGCTGAAAACATTTCCTTATTTCCTGCCTGCTGCCTGCTGCCTCCGACTGACTGCCCTGGCAGCCTGGCAGCCCGGCACGGAAAACTTTTAGGCCAAAAGGAAACCCCCAGCGGCGGAAGCATTCGGGGACCATTTTTATGCAAGTCATAGAAATTTACAAGCCCCAGTGACAAGACTGTTAGTTTATGGTGTCAGCAATGGCATACAATGTGCTCTAGCTTTTTAATGGCTAGATCAAGCTGGTTGTTTGTAGAAAATCTATTTTATTTGTTTGTTTGTTTTTTACCATTTAGATTCTAGAAATCAAATAACCAGTGCATAATCAGAACGTATTGTTAGACATATGTTTACAAATTCTATTTTTGCAGTTGATAACAATATTTATAAATATATACACTAAATGTATACAGTGAATCAACTTCATAATCAAACAAACTTTAACGGCTAATTTTCAGATTTATTGCTCAAAAGAAAAGTTAGGCTTGTCAAAATCGATTGCACTTTAAATACTTTTCAAGTTTTATTAACTAGAACATTGCAATGTTTAGCTAGCATTAATATAGCTAAATTTGATTGTAGCTATCGCTATTTGTTGGTTTGTTTTTCAGCACTGTTGAGTAGGATGGACATTTTTGCTTGGGGAAACTTTCGTAACATTGGCATATGCAATTGGGTTTGCTGCACATCCTGGCGACAGCTTGGACTTGTGGAAAGTTTTTCAACTGCTGCTGTTGCTGTTAAATATTGCAGCCGCTTTTTAGGCATTTGCGCTGGCCGGCAGAGGTGGGGCAAAGTTTTTAATGAATTTTATAGCAGCCGCTGAACCACTGAACCGCACACAGCTAAACTAAGCCAGCCGAGCCAAGCTATGCACAGCTGAAGGTTTGAGGCGTTCGATTACGTAAGCGCAAAGCGCCTCTATTGCACGTTGATAAGCGGGGTCCAGAGTGCCGGCACCCAATCACGCTAATCACGCCGGACTGACATACAAACGGACAGACGGACAGACGGACGGATGGACAATGAGACAAACCGCTTTGACTTTGATGCGCTGTCAACGTGGCTGCTGCTGCTGCTGCTGCTGCTGCTGCTGCTGCTGGTGTTAGTGTTGGTGTCGCTGTTGACGTGTATGTTGGTGTTGGCTGTTGGTCATTAAATGCAGCACATTAAAGCCGCAGGAGCTGATGTCGACGGCAATGTTGTCTGACAAGCGTTGAGTCAATTACATGGTAATAAACTAATGGCCAACGACTGCACGTCCGTCAGTCCCACCGTCTGCACGTCTGCACGTCTCTTGGCCATCAACAGCAGCAGCCGCAGCAGCAGCGGCAGCCGCAGCATGACATGTTCGTTAATTTGCGGCAATTGTTGATCTTTTAGGCCAACCACAGGCGCCCACTATAATAATTGGCTCGGGCATAATGAGCCTTGTCTGGATTGTTACACGCAATTCCCAAAATCTGAAAGCGTTTGCGTCGATTCTGTTCGCTTTTATTCGCACCCGACTCGATTCGATTTGACTTGTTTACCAAAGATTTAATCAGCCGCAAATGTATTCGATCCCACATAAACACATCTACATATCAGAGAGCTCAGGCGTGCACGCACTTGTTGATGTTTAGCTGGTAGTTGGACCCCGGCGGACAGGTGCCGTGCACCGGTCGCTCTTTGACGCACAGATTCTTCTCGGTGCTGAAGCCGGTGGGGCAGCTGGAGCCCCAGGCGCCGCCGAGCACCGCCAACAGCAGCAGTAGAAGCCAAGCACAATTGCAGTTCATGGTGGTTGTCTAGGTGAAGTAATTGCAATTACCGTTAGCCAAACACTTTCCTCCTTCCTCCAGTTCTCACCTGTAGCAAGTGCAAATGCAAGTATTTACGGATCGGCAGTCGGCGATGCGCTTTTATAGAGCCGACACGCGACTTATCAGCGGCAGCTGTTTACAACTCAACCCCAGAATGAATCGGGATCAGCTGCCGATCATTAGGTTAGTTGATAATCAAATTTGTGGAAAACAAGGCGATTCAGCGATTAATCGAATAGAAGCAAAACAACGTCCATCTGGCTTTTTAATTACATTTTATTTAATCAAGCACCGCTCAAAACTAAGCACCATAGACGCAGGCGTTAACGTTCACCTTGTAGGTGGAGCCAGCGGGGCACTCGCCATGAATGGGGCGCTCGGCGACACAATTTCCGCCCTGGGCCTTGAACTTGGCGGGGCAATTGGCAGCCGAGACGACGGCGAACAGGGCAAAGATGAGCACGGCAAACCAAGTGAAGTTCATTCTGATTGCTGCAGAAAAATGTACAAAAATATACGATTAGATATGACTTTATATAGTAAAAGTATAAATATTTTGGTAAATACTAAAACATAATTGAATTTTATTTTTGTTAAAAATAATATATAAGACTACCATATATGTGAATAAACTTAATTTAAATAATTATTATTTAATTTAACTATTGTTAAATATTTTTGATTTTTATTTTAGTATTTATTATTATTATTTTTATTTATTTTATTTTTTTTTTTAATTTTGTTTTTTTTATTGTTTTATTATTATTTATTATTATTATTATGATTTTTATTTATTTATTTATTTATTTTATTTTTTTTTTTTGAAAGTTTTATTTTAATATTCAATTTCTGTGGCTAAACCTAATCTGATAACAACATCGACTGCTGACCTAGCTAACTGGCAAATTAGTTACACAGCAGCACATATAATACACATACACATACACATACATATACATAAATGTATGTATCTCTAGCAATTGCCAATTATTCCTTGAATCACAATTTCTTTGTATTCACTTATAATTTCAACTCACTTACTTTTTGTCTCTGTCTGAGAAATATTGAAACTAAAGTATGCCAGCTGCTGCTGAGCTCTTTTATAGGGGGCTGGCCATGGGCAGCTTATCTCGTGGCTCGGACCTATGACACAATCAGTGTCGCTTAAGCGTCAAATTGATAAGGCTTCTGAAAATTTTGGGATTGCACACGTAAAACGTTCAACGAAGGCTTGACACATGCGAACCCCGGCGACAATTCGCAGAATGGAGCCAACAATTGCCGCATCGGACAAAAGGCCATTTGCATGGCCTCAGCGCTGGGCACTTGAGCGCCGAAGTAGGCGTCAAAATCGGCGAAATCTGCACCAGAAATTCCAATGAGCGCCAGCCCAATTGTCAAGGGTGAGCGGCACAGGTGAAATGCTGCGTGCCACATTGTCCAGGCGAAACAATGGACGGCCTGCAGATTGCGGCTCCGGCATAGGCGCCTTTTCAGCCCGGTGGCCTGCAGCTGTCATATTGACAATGGGCAAGTGCCTCCTGCACGTCTGCCCCAGCGCATTGGTCGTGCATATGTCATTCAAATACAATTACATTCCGAGGTATTCACTGGGGCTCCAAGAAGCGGTACAAAATCATTTCCAATGCTCTTCCTTACCCTCTAAGCGTGTAGCTGAAATAAAGGGGAATGAATGATGGGAGATATGAATGGACTTTTGAGTACTTGAACTAATCAGCAGTTGCACGTCATGGCAAGTAATTACTGTCATTGCAGTTCTAATATAGTACAGAGTCAATATCTTAACCTACACAGGGTATCTGCAAGTCCGGCCAAGCGAGCTTAGCCACTTTTTCGGCAGCTGCGCATAAATCAAATGCTAACGAGCCATAAAGTTTCATTGTCGGTTGCCATTTGAAGTGCCATGCGGGTGACTTCAATATTTGTATGTTATAGTTTGAATTTGATGTACGACAAACAGTTCTCTCCCAGCTCCCGCCCAACCGTTGCCCCACCTCCCTCACATCGACGCCTCGAAGGTGGGCACTCGCAGCTGAAATCGAACTGTGCGTCATGTCATAATTCACTCAGCACTTGGCCAACGTTGAATGGTCGGCAAATGGTTGCGTGTCCGAACAGTGGACACCAATATGGACAGTGGGGCAACAGCTTTGAACAGCTTTTGGGCCAAACACTTGGTCTTCGGCTGGGTCTGCTGCGGACTGGTCATGCCTTGCCTTTGAATTATTGATGGGCGTATTAAGAAGATTAATGTGATGAGCCATGGCATAGAGTTTTGTCGATGTCGACGCTGTCGCTGTCGCCGTTGCTGTTGCTGTTGCTGTTGCTGTTGCTGTCGTTGCTCATGTTAATGTCTTCATTGTCGGCTTAAAGCTTTACCTTTACCGTTAGCTCCTGGCAGCCACCTCTCTGCCTCCCTTTTCTAGGTGTGTGTGTGTGTGTGTGTACGCTTTATTTTCGGATCGCTCCAATTGCACGCCAACAACAGCAACAACAGCAACGCAGCAACAACGGCCATAACGTTCATCAACGTTAGCATTCGAGGGTCAAGTCGATTGGTCATTTGGTCGCCTCTCGCCGCATCCCTCAGCCATTCGATTCATCCGATTCACTCGTTTGTTTCGCTGCGCGTCCATAAGCCATTTTTCTTCCTGATGCACATAAGTTTTAAGCTTTGTGTAATTTATTTTTATAGCCGTGTAGTCGACGTAAAGATTGCAAATATGTAGTTGGCGTTTGCCATACACATGCATATATGTATATGTATATGTATATGTATATAAATAAAAAAAAAAGAAACGTCGTGTCGTTAGTTGCAAATCAAATGCTTGTCATGGCCATGGGGCAGCACCTCCTTCAGCTGCCCCACTCAGCGCCTTCTATGCAGGATATGGCTGCTAGCTGTGAATTTGCAATTCCGCCACAGTCAAATGGACACACCTGAAGGACATTCAATGGCAGCGGGTGTAACAGCAAAGCAGAAGCCATGAAAACTCATCCATAATTTATGGAAGTGGGTAAAACTCTTTAACGATGTTAGACCTCTACAATTTTCAATGAAAATCCAGCAAAAGAATTAAATACACCTTCGTCAATGATATTACGCCAGTTTACTAGCAAGCGAACTAAATTAACAAATTGTATGCAATTATTTCTCTAATTATAAGTTTAATTTAATAAGCTAGAAGGCTAAAGACTCTAAATGCGAAGAAATGCCTTACAGAATTTCAAATGGATTTTCAAATGGCTTTCGTATAATTCGTTTCTCCTTGTGTAATTCTATGTGACTTTTATACTTTGATCGAAAAGAGCGATAATTTAATGTCAAAGACTCAGCAAGAAGAGCCCTTGGCTTTCAATTATTTCAGCTTGCCTTTTTAGCTATAATTATATGACTTTTTAATAAGTTGAGCCGACTCGCTATTCAGTTTTCTTTCCTCTTTTCTCTTTTGATATTGTAATTACACATTTAGGTTCTCGTTTACTCTAGTTATCTAACTCTGGGAACTATATGTACTATTCCGTTGCTCCAATTATGCCCTGCTGCCATTTTAATTGACCGTTGTCGTTATTTAACTCAGTTAATACACATGTTGCACATGTTGTTAGCGATTGCAGCTGTAATTATTATTGACTGCAGACGGGAGTCCTTGCAGCGTCCTGCTGCCACCGCAAAACCAAACTATTTGCGCGCCGCTGATGCATTTCTCATTACGTTGCTTATGTTGGCGCTGGACGCGGTTGCTGCCAACCTCAGACATTGACTTTGGTGGAGCTGTGGCTGGCCATGTGGCACAGATCTGGGAGCCATCAGTTAAACAGTTGCGCAGCCAAAGCCATGGCCAGCAGAGCTAAGCCACCCCCCTCGGCTGGGCTGCCTGCCCTGAGCTAAATCCGTAGCTAAAGCCAAAGCGAATGCTGTTTTTATTGCTGCCGCAATGTTTTAACTTTTGTGCCACCGCCAGCCAACTGTCGCGTTGCATGTTGCCGCTATTACTGCAGCATTTAACCACTCAGGCAGCGAGGCGATCACCCGCCCCGCCCCGCACCGCCTCGCCTTGCCACCACAGCAGCGAGGCAGTGGGGCATCGGAGCACACAGCATGGCAAAACGTGCTGAGTTTACGTAATTAGTGCGCCCAAGTGCAGCTTGGGCTCCCCCATCCGCGAAGAGGCAGACAGAAAGTGTAACTCCTAGCGCCACCCATCCCCCCCCATCCCCTGTCACCAGCAGCACCACCCTATCCTTCAACCTATTTAGCTGACTGCCAACTGCACGTTCATGTCGCTCAGCTGCTGCTGTTGCTTTGGGCCTTTTGAGTGTCACATGACACTGTTTGTGCATGTGTGTGTGTGTGTGTTTTCTCTGCAGTTTGTTTGTTGGTTTAAGTAAGTTGTTAGTTGCGTCGCGTATGACACACAAGTTGTCGCCTTTAAGCTGCTCCTCCGAGTACTTGTTGCCAATATTAAATCCAAGCCCATAACTCTGAGAAACCATATATGTATGTGTGAGTGTGTGGGTGAGTGGGTCTGGGCCTGTGTGGTTGGGGACTATTTACAGATTATAAAAACTTCACAAGTTCTTTCACAGCTCACAGAGAGATTCGTAGCTGAGCGCATGTAAAAGCTGTTCAAAAACATTTATATAATATTATCCGCAGCATAAGCAATTTAAAAGAGATTTCCTTTTTTTAGAATCTTAATTAATGATATGTAGAATGACAGTTTAGATTATATAAGGGTGCTTAAACTGAGTGCATAAAGTGTAATTATAAGCAACATATGCTAAAGAAATGTGAGCGCCTAAGGAAACTGAATGCATAATTCGAGGTGATAAATCATGCACAAGGCTTTATCTAGGGTAATAAGCTTTTAATGCAAAATAGAATTTTAAAATGTGTCTGAAGGTCGCAAAAAAAAATGGTTGATAAAAAAAGGGAGAATAAACACGGCCAACTACTGTTTATGGCTTTTTGCAAAATGTTCTGGCCCAATGCTAACGACATTGGCAACGAGCAGCTTTCAGCCTTCAACTGCCACGGCCTTAATTTTACTGATTATGGCAGCAACAGCAGCAGCCGAGGCAGCATCAGGAGCAGCAAACTTTTGGCCATTAAAAGGATTCGTTTTAATGAGTTTGGCAGTATAGGCAAGCCAGGACAGGACAGTCGGCCAGCAAGGTCTCGCAGCCCAAAAGCCTCGCCCACTTTATTGATGCCAGTGCAAAAAAAAAAAACAAAAAAAAAGAAAAAGAAAAGGGAAACACAAACTGTAGCTGTTTATCTTTTCATTTTGGCAGCAGCCAAAAACTGAAACTGGAACGGGAACTGCAAGAGAAGCGACAAAAACAACAAACAATACAACAACAAAAAATATATATCTGCATTTTGGTGCAATTAACAATTCGACTTGACAGTGGACCGAGGACCTGGGACTGTGGACTGCATAAATCAACTTAAATACAGTGCGTAAATAAAGTAATTGTCCAAATGTGCCTCAAATTTATGCCGCAGCACTTGCAGCTCGCCTTTTACGGCTGTTAATTTCTGGGCCAACACCCAGGTAGCCAAACCTTTTGGCCACGACGAAGAGCAGCCTGAATTGCTGTTGAATTTTTGTTAATAAGTCGGCAGCGGGCGCTATAAAATCACTTGTACCGCTAATTGAACGGCCGCCGCAATTAAAGCTGCCAACTTTCTCGTAACAGTGATGCATCGCTCCTTACTTATACGAGTAAGTATAAGTGTGTGTGTGTGTGTGTGTGTGTGTGTGTGTGTGTGTTTCTCTCTTATTTGATTTATTTTTTGCCCAACTGCCCGTTGCCAGCTGATTGACAGCTGTCACGGCGATAACCGCAGTGGGACTCGAACTGCGAAATGAGACCTGGGATTTGAGCTGCACTTTTTTCTCTCTGCATAAAATGCAGATCGAACCATTGCGCGTCTTGTTAAGGAGCTGCTTGTATAATTTTAATATTTCACAATAAATGGCAACGCCAACGCATTCGATTGGAGTTCAACTAAGGCCCCGGGCACTTTCACCCAGTGCATAACGGTTTGACAATTTGCAATGCCAGCCAGTCCGAAAGCAAAGCCTAAGGATGGCCACATGAAAAATGCATGAACAACTACGTATGAAATGCATAAGAAAAACTCAAAATAAATAAAGCAAAACAATGATGGCACTGCGCGCAATACTTAATACTGCTGCTGACCCATATCGCCCTATATGGACTTGTTTACTCCTTATGTTTATTAGCTGGACAGACTGCGCCCACTGGCCAAATGAGCGCAAGCCGCCAACGTCGCCAGCTGCGCCGTCGATGGCAACGAGAGGAATCGGCGTCTGCTGCAGCCCCGCCCCAACCCCAGCGTCAGCCCCAACCTCAGCTTCAACCTCACGCAAAATAAAGTCATTTTTTCTGCCATAAGTGTGGCAAATTAGTTACAATGAGGATAAATTGTGCAGTCACAGCCATTAAAAGCAGCTGCCAACTGCAGCCAGACGATACAGACTTGCCAAGTTTTGTGAACCCAATTGTAAACCGCTTGCCTGCAGTGATTTGCGGCTTAGGGTTTATCTCTGAAGCCAAAAAAAAAAAAAAAAAACGCTTTAATTGGGGCTTCAAATGCACTTAAAGTGTGGTAAATGACGAAACTTATTCAAGAAATAAATAGTTTAACAAGAATATAAATTGAAGAAATGTTAAATAAATGAAGTAAAATAGTTTATATAATATTTATCTTATACTCATAGAAATAATTAAAATAAATATGTAAGCTAGCATGCCAAAAACTCTTTGAACTAACAGCTTTGGCTCAACATTTGTTTTGGCCCATTTGAGGTCGACTTTGTGCATTTGGCTGCTGACTAATGTTAAATTAAATGTCCGCAAAATGTTAAATATTTGACCAAATCCAGTTTGTGGCTTGTATAAATCAGAAATCTGTCAATCAGATGGCTCTGGTCGCGTCAGAGCTGATTTGGGTTTGGGCCAGGTAAACGACCCAGCGGATGGGCATTCATGCGGCAACGATTTGCGATTGATGCTCAGTGCCTCGCATAATCAATAATTGCAATAATCATGTAAAGGCACTAATTTCAACGCTGTGAGCAATTAATATTATCAAGGGCGAGGGGCGTGTTGGCCGAGCTCTGTAAGGGCATCTGTTACAGTTTGTGGCCTGACTTTGGTTTTGCCTATTGCTCTGGCAGTTAATTAATGCTCGCAATTTGATAAAAGCATAAACGATATATTTAACTAGGAAGACCCTTAAGCGAACGCACGCACATGCTGAGGGGGAGCCGGGGCAGCACTGGCAATAAAATTAATCAAATAATTAGAACAGAGATCGAAGCAGCGAAGAGAAATGCGCCGCACTTATCAGCATCCATAAACGAGACATTAAGAATGGTCAGGAGAGGCAGCCAAGTAGCTAACTGGGCCCACAGTCACAGACTGCCTCTATAACAATTGTGTATGTATGTGTGTGTTGCTTTCCTCTTTCATTTTGTTTTTTTTTTTTTTTGTCTTTTACTTAAGCGCAGTCAGGCATTTATCATTTTTAATCGAATGCGGAAACAATGGAGCGCGTCTAAGTGGAGCATTTGATGTGGGCGCCGATGGCGGAGCCGCTGCTGCCGATGCTCTGGTCTGGTGGGCGGTTTAGCTGGCAAATGGCAATGCGGAACACAGCCAAGAAGCCAACGAACCAGCAGCAGAAGCACCAGAAGCACTGCTCCAAAACAAATCTATAATAATTTCTTTTAATTGTTGCTCTACACACACTGGGGCAGAGCATATTGGCCGAGTATCGAGTAACAAAAGGCTGGGTAGATTAGCTTGTCTGCTGCGACCTATTCAATCTCAAGGCCTCAAGGCCTCACGCCTCTTGGCGTGCTTCCATTTTGCACTTTTATTAATTAAAAACGAGGGAGAAATGCGATTCACAAGAGTTAATTAAAATATCACAGCAATGCAGATAGAGTTTGGAAAAAATCAGAAAATACTGCACTTGAAATATCTAAAATATATTTTTAATCTACATATGTGGCACAAAGTAAACTTAAAAATAAAATTTAATTTAATAAAAACAAATTTTTAATTAATTAAATTAAATTTAGATTGATTTTTATTTTTAATAATATGTGTTTTGGTATAAAAAAAATGATTGCTCATATATAAAGTTAAGATATATGAAATTCGAGCCATAAGCGTAAATCATAAAGTCCACAACTATGGTCAAAGTGCTCAAAATGTTAATCGAAATGAATTTTATGCTTATGGGCCGTAAATATGACGAAAAAGGTTTTGCCAAAGCATCAATCGCATCGATCAAGTTGGAATGTTATAAATAACTCACATACATACATATATCACACTCTGACGCCCACTTTCTGAGCTTGGCTTATGGCAGCGTATTGAAAAGTCGTTCAGCTACAGTTCACCAATTTACTGGGCCGATTTGCCATCTTGTGAACGCCAAACGCAAACCTAATGTAGCAGAAAATTACTTTATATGCACATGGCAGCGCCGTTGCCGTTGCCGTCGCCGTTGCCGCCAGCCGCCAATAGATGGCGCTTGGTGGCGCACACACACGCCTATCAGCAGCCAATCATCGGCGGCTGCACAAAATTTAATTTGCTTTAAATTGTTGTTAAATGCGAGCAATTGAAATTTATGCCAAAGCAAATAAGCAACAACAACAACAACAAAACTACGATAATCTCAGCTAACTTTGTGTCTTTGTCTTCCAAATGTCTCCCAGTCTCCCACCGCATGCCCCAGCTCTGCCCTCGTCCACACTCTCAACGTCGTCGTCATCAATTTAGCCAGCAATCGGCGACGGCGCCGTCTGGGGGCGCATGCGCAAATGTCCTTGTGTGCTATTTCCAGTTAAATTTAACATAATAATTTTTGTGAAACGCCGCAATTTGCGATTGGCCTCAGTTACCGTCTGACTAGCTGTCTGTCTATCTGTCTTTATGTCTGTCTTTCTGTCTGTCTTTCTGTCTGTCTGTACGAGTTGTCGCTTAATGCGGCATAAAATGTCAATTGGGACTGGCTCTGGCTCTGGCTCTGGCTTACAGTGGGGCAACCTGTGCGCCCAATAACTTCATATACAATAATCAAATTCAAAACAAATTTGTGGCGCTGCAGCAGCAACAGTTCTCAGTGCGAGCCAACTTGCAACAAGGCTCGAACGGCTCGAAACTGGTTTAAAGTTATTGTCCATCTTTTGATTTCTTGGGCTGTCGACGCTGTTGTCGCTGTCGCTGTCTGCTCTGTGGCACTTGTTGTTGTGCTGCCGCCGCTGCTGTTGACTCTTATTGGCTTTTTGGCTCGGTGATTAGTAGGTCAGAGTTTTTCATTTCCAATTGGATAAGTTGCACAAGCCAGTGCGAGCGCGGCACACACACACACACACACTTACACACAATCGCGCTTACAAGCCTATGCTGGCCGCCTGCCCATATTAGGAAAGGGTACAGCTCACAACTCAAAACAAACATTGACTACGAGTGTACTACCAGCACTCGTCATATATGTAACTACAAGGCAATAAGAGCTGGCCAACAGGCAACAGCTAGCTTTGATTATTTCAAATGCTTGGCTTGTGGGAAAACTGCGCGGGCAAAGCCAAACCAATTGGTTGCAAGTCAAAAAACTAAATAAATAAATAAAGAAATTGAAGAGAGCAAGAAAGAGACCAAAAGAGCCAGCCGTCTACGAGCTAACAAGTGCCTGCCCAAGCTGAGGACATGAAGAAACTCTTCTGATAGAGAGAAAAATACAAAAAAAAATATTATTAAAATATGAGGAGCATGAGGAAACTCTTCTGATAAGGAGAAAAATACCATGAAGTATTATCATAACTATAAAAGTCAATCGAGAGTAAAATGCCAACTCAGAAGCTGCTTCACTTGTGTTGGCAATTTACTCTCTATCAGTCGATCAATCGTCAGTAGTCACAGTATTTTTAGTATTTTGTAGTATCCGTACTAAATACCAAAAGTACATTGAAATTGTTTTCAATGCTTTTTATATCCCACACAGCACCGCTGAAACGTCTGCCCAAGGTGGTCTATGTGGTGCGTGCATTGCTTTGATCTGAGACAGTATTTTTTGGTTATAATAATTTAGTATTTAATTGAAGGTTTTCTTAGTGGACTGGGCCTTGTTATTAATTGTATTTGTGACGTGCTTTCTCAAGGTTAACTAATAATTGCAATATTAATGATAAAATTTAATAATAAATTAAATAAGCTTCTTAATTTGTTCCCTTTTTATAGTAACTAAAGTTAGAGTGTCGATGGAAATACATAAACATAATCAACATTGGATATATGTAAATATCAAAGTATTCAAAAAATACAAGCGAAACTCTCACTTTATGCAACTTCTTAAATATTCAACTATTCATTATATATTTACAGATGTGTATTAGTCAAGAGGTCATTAAATTTGAACGCCAACACAAATTCCAGGAAACGTATAGTAAATACTTATATAAGATATTCATGTCTCAAGTCTTATAATGACTACTAATAATTTCCTGTGCTAAAATGCATTTAATAAAGGTGAGATTTTGTGATAGCGTCCCTGATAAAATACCAAACATGCTAACCAAGTTGGTCAATTATTATAATTAATGTGCTTATATTTATTTAACGCGAATTATAATTGATTCGACCAACTCTCTGGGCTGACCCACGATCACGAATGCTTGTTTATCTAATGAGCATATTTGTTGCTTGGAACGCGGGCTACGCCTGCGTCTTGTGCTCTATCTCTCACCTCGCCAATGGCAATATTTATATATTTGGGTGAGAAAGCCAGAAAGCCAAATAGAAAAACGTGCCGATAGCTGTGAGCTCTAAGGGGGTGGCGCCTAGCCAGCGGAGTCCAAGCACTGCTGGCCTCCAGTAACAAAATAATTCGCACGAGTATTTAGCGTCCAGTCAACAATAATAAAAACAACAGCATTCAATGTGAAACAACAATAAAGAAAAAATACAGCAACAAAAGCAAATGACAACAACAACAACAACAATAATAATAATAATAAGCGACTGGCAACCAATTTGAAATTGAAACGCGTTTTATTGCCCTGGGTAGGTGTCTCTTATTGTATGGACCCGTGCGTAGGCCACTTGAGTTGCCGTTTTATTTTTTGTTTCCCTTTCTTAAATACCCTGCCATAGGGTGTCATTACATTGTCATTTAGTGTGTAACCTACGGAGTATGAAAGACTTACGGCAATCTTTATGAATAACTGCCACGGCAGATATTCAAATTGTCAAATATAGTGAAAAATTTTTTTAAATTAATTCTACTATAAATGAAAGTCGTCTAAAGATACATAATCAAGAAATGAATATTTTACATAATAATATAAATATTTTACATATATATTTATATAAATATTTTACTAAAATCAACAAATATATAATTAAATAAATATCTCGACTAGTCCGTCCTAAGATTATATCAAACTCGTATAGCTCTGCTAGTTATGGCAACAAATATGTAGATCTCTATTTATAGAAAAGCGTATACAATGTGCAGCATCAGGAACATAATCAACCTTTTTGTTTTTCTTATATACTTCTTCTTCTTCTTCTTCTTCTTGGCTGATCGGTCGACTGGCTTTTGGCTGTGAACCTCGACGCTAGCGCCGCAGCGTTTTGGCCACGCCAATTGACGGTGATTATTTGCAATTACAGGCCGAAACCCAAGGCGACATTCGTGATGTGACACACAGCGACGCTGGCGTCCCGTCGCTGGCGGCTCGATGATCTTTAAATAACTGACTTCAGTCGCATATAAATAGCTGCTGTCATAATTTAATGGCCCTCTTAACACTTTGCCATACTTCTTCATGTTTCACATTTCGCATTTCGTTTTTCGCTTTTCGATTTCGATTTTGAATTTGAATTTGCGTTTTTCGACTGCTCTGCTCCACCAAATGATTGCATTTTGATATGCGTAGCAGCACATGAACTGCAAGCATCGCAACATCAAAGACTCGCCAATTTGTTAATAATTTTCAAGCGTTTTAAGGCGCATCGCCTGTAGTCCGTCATGTGTCAGTGCTGCGAGGCGATTTGCGGCCTATAAAAGACAAGTGAAAATAAACATCAAATTATATGGGTATATATATGAATCGGATTTATTGAGCAAGACCTGTTGAAACCCGATCATAAAACATTTACGTAAGTGTTCTCTCTTCTTCACAATTAGTTTTTGAATGTGTGTATATGTATATGTATATGTATTCATATTTGTTTTATAGATCAAGACCTAAAGTATGCATCATAATAAATCAGATTTACGTCAATAAATCTACATTTATGTCCACACATTGTTATGGACTGTTTGCCCTTTGATCTGTGTGACATAGATTTAGCATGTTCATTTCGCTTTGTATCAGATTATGTTTGTTGTTCATCTTAAGTTTATTTACGTACTTAACCCCATTCGCAGCATATTCGCCCAGTCGCTGTCCCCAAGGTGCGCAGCTCACCTGCCAACATGGGCACTTGGCTATCTTTATCCGAGGCACTTTATTTATAAAGCAGACACGCACCTATCAAAACTACAGCCTATATAGAATCTCGGCCAGCGTTTGTTGTGGGCGTCGCCGTTGGCGTTGGCGTTGGCGTTGGCGTTTTGTCAACATTTTCGGAGAAGAGGTGAGGCAATATATTATCCCCATGCAGGCCAATGAGAAGTCACTTTGATGAGCATCAGCATTGACAAGTCGTTGAAATTATTGCCGCCTGTCAGTTTGCATACGCATTTATTCACTCATCAGCCGCCTGCAGCGACTCATTTCCATGGCCCGCTCGCAATGCGGCAGCAATTAGAATTGGCAGCAAGCATGGGCATTGTGAGAGTGAGCCAATCAATATTTGCTTACCCGGTTTGCGAGTAGTTTGGGCCAGATTTCGATTTTGATTCTGCTGATTTTGATTTTGATTATTGTTGCTGGCGCTGATGAGTTAATGCCGCCAGCAGACATTTTCCGGGCCAATGGACTTGCACACACGCACACACACACTCACACTCGGACAATGTACCCCACATCATCCACATCCTAAACCAAACCAATCCAATGTCATGTTCGCTGTCCAATTCCAGTTTGTGGCCCATAGAGATTTGCATTGGTGGCGATTAGGAGTGGATTGCGTTTGCGTTTTGTTGACAATTTGTAGCGTAATTAATTGAAGGAAAATTAATAAAACCAACAGCATCAACAGCGGCCGATGCCGGTCGATGACGACAACACTGCTGGGGATTACAGCTGGCAGCATACATCTGATATATAATGTTAAATGACTTAAATGCTGACGGCCGACCAGAAGGCAACAACAATAAGTGGGCAATCGCAAGTCAAAATCACGTTTCAATGAGCAGCAGACATAACACACACACACTCACACACTCACACACAGTCACAGCCATCGCTCACGATTAACTTGGCCAAGATGTGGCTGTTGCCCGTGCCTAGGCATGATTTGTTATGCTTTGTCAGCCAGGCAGTGAATGCGTATTAATTTGAGCACACGATTAGCTTTAGTTTATAATAGTTCTCATATTATTTTATTTATGCATGCAAAATAATGCAGACAGAAATTAATTCTCCGATTGTCAGTCAATTTTGCTGTCATTAGTTAATCTGAGCGATTTTACAACTTATTAATCCGGCCTTACCTACGCTCGCCTAGCAGTCATTGAGCAATCGCCATGGTGAGTGTAAAATGAAGGCATTCGAATTTCCAAGCTGTCAAAGTTAATGAAACAACGCCCACCTTGGCACTTAATGTAAATATCAGCTTAGGAATTTAGATGCAGACGTCAAAGTTCGATATAAATAGCATTCAATTCAAAGAAAGCGTCTAAATTCTAACACAATTCCATGAATTTGACTTGCTTTAAGTGAATTAGCAAAGGTATTTAATAAATTGATTTGCCAAATTCTGATAAATTTATTATAAAATGTATAATTAGTTTATTTTTAAAATTGAATAATTTCCAATAACTAACTTTGATGTGGTTTGGTATCTACCTGTTGCTCTCTGAGTAGAAGCGGGAGTTCAGCAAGTTCCGACTGAGAATGAGCTATGAATATATTATAAAGTTAATATGAATTTATGATTTATTAGTTATAAATGTATTCTAATCTACTAAATCTAGCTTGGATGCCGCTAAATTTGCATCAAATTATAGCTAAATACATATAACCCAAACTAGTAGGAGCTGCTCAGCTAGACTAAATCTAACCCGCTTTACCTGCATAAATATAGAAAATAAATTATTAAAATAGGTAAACAAATTTTAAATTGCTTCTCAGCCAAATACATATTGCTCAGCTGCCCTAAAATACATACCCAAACTGAATCGGTGCACTGCCATTCATGAGCTGATAAACGAGTTAATTAAAGACACCCACGTCCATATACTCAAAGTCAGGCATACTTTCTAGGTGGCCGTCACTTATGCAAATTATTTCTGAATAAAAAATATAAAAAAATAAAAAACAAATGAATGTATAAAAACTGAATGAAAATGCGTATAAAATTAATTAGAAACAACGACTTAATCGCGCGGCATTTCCGCTCGAGAGTCAAGCCGTCTATTCCACTCAAGCGCTTATCTTGGCCATAGACAAAGATCATTCTCGGTCGCCAGCTTCCACTTCCCCAGCTGAATGAATGAATGAGTGAATGAGTCGGCGCAGTGGCCCAGAGTGCAGGTGGTTGTTGTTTCAGCTTTGGATTGGGCGCGTGGGCGGCTGCTTGGCTTGCTTGGCTTCGACTCGAGTGTATTTCCGCTTGAAAGCGGCAATAACAATATTTGTAATAATAAATTTACGTAAAATATAAATAAAATCAACGTCGCAACGCCCCCGCACACAGGCGACGGCCCAGCGCCAACGCAAAAAGCGCAGCTAACAGCGACGCCAACAACTTGTCAAGAAGCTGGCCCAGAGCGATGCTCACAATTAGCCGAGCTCGGCTGAGATACTTGGCTTTCTCACCGCTTTCCCAAAGCGATCCATAAAAGGCCCGCGTCGCGTCTCCTGCTTCCTAAGCGGGCTCCATTACCAGGCCGCGGCGAGCACTACGAATCATCGGCGTTCAGTACCCCCAAACGACTCATAGACTCGGTCTCGCATTTTGTTACCATATTCAGGCAAACGCGATTTTGCAGGCTGGTAATTAAAAGCCAGAGCGAGTAGAAAATTCAAATGCGTGCATAGTCAGTCGCCTTTAAAGCATTTGCATGAGCAATTGGCAGCCAGGGGCGGCGACAGAAGGGGACTCTGCTCACAATGATAGCAGTTCTATAGAACCCTGAATCATCCATCTCAAGTAACTCGAACGCTTTGAAAGTATTCTTAATATTATATTATATTCTTTATATTTCTATAAGCAAAATATTTTCTAATTAAATTAAAAATAAATATAAAGATTATTATTAAACAGAAATGTTCTTCAGTCTGACTTAAGACTTTATTCAATCTCAAAGCAAATCATTGACTTGACAAATATAATTTTCTCTCAATATCCATCTATTTGAATAAATCCTCTTTCAGCTAAGCCCCTGTCTTTCTAGACTGTAGCATAAAAAATAAAAAAGGAAAATAGATAGACAAGCATAAAAATAATAAAAATGTGACGTTTGTTTTTTTAATTATGGCGCGTTTGGTCATGTTCCTGTCTTTGGTCTTGGCTGGCTGTAGATTAAGTTGTCAGCGTATTATGGCCGAATGCTATTGGCCAATTTGTAGACTTATATAAGCATTTTAAGTATGTATGCTTTGTGTCTTTTGCTGCCCCACGGAACAGTCGCTCCCCAAAAAAAAGCAGCACGATTCGCACGCAAATCAAATTAATGTTGCATGCCTTAATTTTTCACTCGCTGACCTTGCGACATGAATATAATTTATGCAGCGCACTGCCGAGCAGCGAACACCGTACAGGCAAACAGCTGACGGAGCTGTTGAAAAATTATAATCAAATTTAATTGTTATCATCATGATTTATTTGTTTCTCTGTGTGCCAGAACACAAAACGCCAAAGACAACAATGACGAACTGATCGTCAGACAAATGAGCGTGCCAGCCAGTCAGCTGCTGTTGGCTCGATCAGTCGATCGGTCGATCGGTCGATCAGTCAGTCAGTCAGTCGATCAGTCGATTCATCTTGTCAGCCAGCAATTTATCAACGGCCATTCATATGCATAATATCTCGCTTGAGCATGTCGTCATTCAACTTGTTTTGCCCGCAGGAGCAAATCCATTTTGCAATTATCAATTGCCTGTTGCCATCAATAATTATAACTATTTGCTTATACAATGAACATAGCAGAATTTCCATAAAAGTCTAGTAGTATCTAAGCTAGATTAACTTAAGTGAAGATTTATTTTAATTGTTTTTATATATTTTAAATAATATTCATATAGATTAATGTTACTTTTCACATAAATTAAATGCCTGCGTATATATATTCTAGCAGAAGAAAAAAATAAAAAGTCTCATATAAATAAAAAATATATTATATTAATTACTTAAAACTGCAGCACGAGACTGAGGGGGAGCATCTGCTATGACATAAATGATATGCTATTAACAAGTTCATCAAGATTATGCAATTAACATTTTATATTGCTTTAATCCCTATCTAAACATCTTCATATTAACTGAGCTATAAATACATTTTTTAAGCAAACAAAAAATCTTAATACAGTTTTAATGCAGAATATATTAAGCAAACAGAAATTAAAACTAATTTCTATGCATATTATTTACCTTTAGTGCTAAAATGCTCAACACAATTCAGAGATGCCATTAATATGATTTGGAGATCTATGTATGTCATCATCATTCTGAATAGCCGCTGGTTGTGCTGCGAAAGAATTCGGCAAAAGTTCCAAAATAGTGTGGAAAACAGTCGAAGGTAGTCAGAAATGAACAAATTGCAATTGTATGTATCTGTGGGCCATAACAATGTTTGACTGATATATAAATGAATGTCAAGCAGCGCAGCGACATAAATAAAAAATTTGTAATAAATTTAAATAAATAACTGCCTGGCAATATTAGATCATACCCAGAGCGCAAACGCAGCAAACAAATCTCAGAGAGAGCTCCAACGCAACGAACTCAACTCGAAATGAAAACGAAAATCCAGCACGAATCGCACTAAACTCACTCAAGAGCATCGAAAAATGTTCAGATCGAGTGATCCGACCAACCGGCCTGCCAACGCAGCGACACCCACACAGGCCGAGTGAATTGAGTGGGTGAGTGCGAGTGGAATGAGTGGAGAGCACCGAGAACTGGTTTGTTGTTGCTCTGCGGGCTGCGATGACGCTGTGTGTTGGCGTTGCCGAGAAACGATCTCCGCTCAGACAGTGGGTTTAGCGGTTTATTGGTCGCTATAGAGCTGGCGAGCTGGCGAGCTGGTGAGCTGGTGAGCTGTGGCTCGTACTCGTATCTGTAAGATACAAGCGTAAAGTGCTGCTTTTTAATGCCGCATTTCATTCATTGATCGTTTCAATAGCGCGCCGCACGCTCAGCGCAACAGCATGTTCTGTGTGGGCAACCAAGTCAGCAGCCACAATAACAAATACCACAATAAGCCTACTCAGACAACGCGTTGGCTTGGCTAACGGAGTCAAAGCCAGAGCGTGGACGACATTGACGCCGGACAGCAGACGGCGGACGGCGGACGGCGGACAGCGGACGGTTGACAGTTGACGGCTGACGGCTGACGGCGTCGCTGGCAATCGCTGCTCAGTGCATAGCGAACTAGCGCAGCGAGCAGACGCAGCTCATCGAAACCGAAAACAGAGACGCAAACGCACCTTTCTCCAAGTAGCAACGGCAACGGCAACGGCAACGGCAGCAGCAGCAGCAGCCACCGCAACGGGCAGTGTATTTTTGTGCGCCATCTCGGGTTATTGGATACAGATACATAGATACACATCAGCCGCGCGCGTACTCACGGATATTTTTAGCAGCCGGCCGCACACACACTGGCACACACACACGCATACAGTGGCAGTCGCAGTTGCAGAGGCACGCTGCTGACACACGCGGCTCGCACGTTTTGGAAAAACTGTTCTTCGAGGCTTTTCCCACATACGCGGCTGCAGCGCGCATATCCGACCGATTCTTGGCGAGCTGCGGTCCAAAATAAAAGCACAAAAAATAATACAAAAATAAAAATAAACATAAATAAAAAAGCGCCAGCAAACATATACAAATAAAAAACATCTATATGCAAAATGATATCAAACAAGTTTCGCTAAGCAAAGTCGTGGAAATAAAACGGATTTATTCGGAAGATAAAACAAAAATCAAAACAGAATTTTTATTGTGTTAATCAGCGCGAAATCTGTGTTTGTGTGTGTTTGTGCATGAGGCAAGCGTTAATTTAAAATACAGTCTCAAAAAATTAATCGAATATTTAAATAAAAACAAAATAGATTTTTAACAAATTCTATGACTAATTAGCTAATGCTGTGGAATTTAAATTGATTCAGATTCCATTTCGGATTCTCGCAATGTGCGCGCGTTGAGCTTAATGAAGCAAGAATTTCAATCAAATATCAACAAATCTCCAACACAGTGCTAAAAAGTGTTAAAAATAACAGAATATACATTAAAGTTTTCACAATTGAAAAACAAAGAAACAAAACCCAAAACAACTGCAGACGGCGACGGCGACGACGGCTCACACATTTTTTTGGATTTATGAAATCAAAAAGGTAAATAAATGTCTGCATAACTCATATGTTGTTTTTGTAGCTCTTGCTTGCTGTTGTTGCTGTTGTATCAATAAAAATAGCCAAGACAGAAGATATGAGCAGCGGGCGGGCATATGGGGGCGCTGCTGCTTGTCGAGGCAGGCGACGCATTCGGTTGCCCAAGGTGTTGAAAAGTTTTGGTCCATTGGGGTTGGATTTCGGACTGGGGGCCAGGCAGCTTGTCAACAGTTTCAATGTACCGACTCCCCCCACTTTTGTGGGCCCAGCAGACGGCTTGGCTGGCTGGCTTGCCCTTTGTGAACTTAACATGGCGAACAGAGAAAACTTTCAATTCAATTGAATGAAATTTTGGCAAGGAACTGCCCGAAGCCAATAAATTTCAATTAATGCCTCAGCTGTGAGTCAATATTTGTTAGACTATTTAAAGCATTATTCTCTGTACATCACCTTTGCCAATTGGCAAGATCAATCATGATTTGTATACAGAAATTTGATTTGATTTGCGCCAATCGTTCGTGATTTATTAAAGACTTTTTTGTTTCATTTTTATTTGTAAATAAACACTGAAACATGTTTGCGAAAATACATTTATATGTATAAATGAATAAACACATGCAGATATACATAAATTTTACTTTTTTCAAGATTTAAAGATAGAAATCTAAATATTGATTTTATAAATATTTTAGTTTGGATTTTGCTGATATTAGTTTAAATAGCTTTATATATAGTTGCACACATAAGTTGACAAGGAATTTGAAACATTTAAAATACCATAATAAAATTTCATTTGTTGCTGAAATTGTTGATAAACAAGTCCCTGACACCGTGACCCACATAAACGGGAATAACACAGATAAGAATCTCCTGTCCAACTAAAAGACAGTGAAACATTTAAGAAAAATATCCAAGCAAAATCAAAACGATAAACAAACTGAATTGGAAATATAAAACCAGAGAGTGCGACGAAAATATGTTCACTTAGCTAGGGATAGAGCGGAGGAGGCCCCTTCTGCCCCCTCTAAAGTAGATGCACGCACATCACACATACGCGCCGTGTGCCAATTTTAATAAACAAACTGAACTTAAATGGAAAATCAAACAAATTCAAGCAAAGTGAACCAACAAAAAAACGCACACAAAAAATGGCAACAAATCAACGAGCACAACTACCACAAAAGACATAAAACAAAAATCGAAAGATGCGCAAAAAAAAAATAAATAAAAAAAGAAACAGATAGAATAAAAAGAAAAATGAAAATGAAAGAATTAAAATCGGAAACCCGCCGCAAGCAGACTAAAAATAAAATTCAGCCCAACGCAAATGGAAACTGAGATGCAGGCGGAAAGCTGAACGAAAACAATAAAGGCGGCCACATGCAGCTGGCAACAGCACGAGACAGCAGCAACAACAACAACAACAACAGAAAAAGGACAGCAACAGCGATGACAAAATCGCATTAAAAACTGCAGATTTTGGATGCTCTTCACAGAAAGCAAATAAGGAATTATAATTTTAAAGCATTAAGAGAAGCAACTACAAAACTTGCATAAAATAAACTAATTTTAGAGCTGCCCAAAACAAAAATAAAAATAAATTAAAAATTTTTGTTAAAAGTTCTTTGGAGAATAAACAAAGCAAAAATGCTTCAAGTAAAATTGTTAATAGGACAGATTCAGTCGGCACATTAACAATAACTAGGGAGGCAGAGCGTGCAACATAAGCATAATTTGTTTATGCTTTAATATATGTATATATAGCCATTAACATTAGAATCTTCATTATTTATTAGTTTGAGTAACATTCACATCTTTTATGATGGCTTTTCTGCACAGGAATTTCATTAGTCGAATGAAACGATTTCCATGTAGTGGAAAGCGCCAAGAAATTCTTTGGCTAATTTCTTTTGTCGTTGGTTCTGTAGGTTAGTAACAAATGCAGCTTTTCTCGCATATTTGATGCATTCTGCTTCATGCTCCAGCGCTGTCTCCTGCTCTGCTTTTCTCGCGTGCAGACGAGCGTACAGCAGAATAGTTCTAAATTTAATAGCTACACCTAAAAATGCAGCGACTGCAGCAACTGGGGCGGAGCTGGGGGACGCCGCTAGTCAGCAGTTTCAAGTGCACTTTGAATAGACAGTAACTCCCTGCAGCGGCCCAAAAAAATAAAAAATAAAAAATAAAATACCTAATAAAAAAAAACTCTAACCATACCACGCCCTGTGCCCCTTCACGCCTGGGTGGACGCACGGCGCGCCTTTTGTCTGCTTCGTTGTTGTTGTTGTTGTTGTCGGTGCGGCGACTGAGCCGGGTAAACAACAAATTTATTTGAAACAAGAAAAAAGAGATTGCCAAATGCATTTCTCTCATGTTGCATGTGAGCATACATACGGCAAGAACTGTGCCAATGGCGAGGCGCAAGCGCAGCAAGCAGAAGATTCTTTTACGCTGCTCCACTATGCGAGCTGTCTGAGTGAGCTCCAATGGACTAATATAGTGCCAATGAGGCGCACTAAAGGGAAGAATCTACTTGACTGCATAAACATTACGCGAGTTTCTGTTGTTGTTAGTTTTTGTTAGGAACTAGCCACAGGCAAAGAATGAGGCAAACATCTAATAACTACTCTAGCCTGTTTCAATTTGCTGTCCTTTTGGATTATATTAAAAGTGAATCATAAACCTATGACCGGGAATTGGAATCATGTCACGATCCACAGAATATCTCAATATATTTACGAATTAAATATTGGCGATTAATAAGGAGTATGGCTCTATTGGTCAAAGGGATTATCTTGAGGGTCAGAATCTTGTCAAACTTATGAAGAATGTAATCGCGATGCTTCCATATCAAAGTAAACTTAATGACAATGCTTGTCTATCCAATAGAAACTATATTGTCCTGGACCTTCAATAATAAATCAAAAGCCAATAAAAGTCGTAAGCAAACAATAGAAGTTAGATATTGCAAAAAGAAATCGTAAATATCTTAAGAACTAAAAAATATATTTTTCTATAACTACACCATCGATAACATGTTAATCGATTAGCCAATCGTTTTCAATTTTCAATTTCCAGCAACAGTTTTGTACATGCTCCTGCAACTCGGCCCAGTTCATTCCCCGTCTACTGCTGCTAGGCCACTCCATTGGCCCTAGAACTAACTGCTACAGCTGTAATGGCTATCCCCAAAAATGCAGACAGTAGGTTCAAGTTCACTTCGAATAGACAGCAACTCCCTGCAGTGCACACCAATAAGAGAAAAGAAATAAAAAATGCCCGAAAAAAAACACACACACACTAAAACAAAAACAAACAATTTGAAAACGAACTGCACCAAGCCTCTTCACGGCTGGGCGCACGCACGACGGGCCTTTTGTCTGCTTTGTTGTTGTTGTTGTTGTTGCTGGGTAAAATTACTCCAAGAGGGAAATGTTAGTTGTGCTTGTTGTCTGCGCATTTCAATTGCTTTCGCATTGTGCTGCCGCGTAATTGAAAACTTAAGCGGCGTGCGCCTCGAATGCGCCAATCAACAGGGCGAGCAAGTGCAAAAGCCAGAGCCCCACATCCTGTGTGTGCTTCCAACACATCCTGCCTGCCTGCCTGCCTGCCTGCCACGCCCACGCAGCCCACCAGAGCTATGCGCCTGCCGCAGTTTGTCGAACAGCATTTATTAGCCGCGAATATCTCTAATCGCATGCAATTTGTAGAGCCCACACACGGAACTTGTTAATTTTCACGTCATTTCGGCGCCAAAAGCAGCCACAGGTAACCAACCGCAGGGCGAACGCCGTCGCAGGTGCAAGGCGGACTCTGAGAACTTGCACTGCTCTTAATTGCTGCTTGTTTCTTGCATGTCGCGTAAACTTTTTGTGCACCTACTTACAGTAACGAGCGCCTCAAGAACTACAACTGGAGGGGTATATCAGCTTGGTGAATTCAGAATTTTACAATGAAAATATATTTGAAATTACTTTGCATATCTTTGGCAGCTAAACTCGATTTATTTACTGCATTAATTATTTTTTAAATTATTTATTTAATTTTGAGTGTGGATTTATTGTTTATTTATTTATTTTAGTAACTCTTGTACAGTTATTAAAATAAATAAATAAACAATAAAACAAACAAGATAAAGCAAAAGTTCATAAGATATACATATATAATATATTTTATATCTGATACAAATTCCAATATTCCAGAACTATATACATTCATCAGCCATATCATTTTAGCTTCAATATAATTTTAAAATTATTTTTGTATATCAATAACAATTTAAAAGATATAAAATATAATTTGTGTGAAAAAAAATGCTACGAATTAAAATGAGAAACAAAATATATATAATTTTGATGAGCTAATGAATTTTTCCTAGGGAGAGGCAGCAGTTTTTGATCGCTTATTAAAATTTTCGACTTAGTGGGGGATACATTGATATTTTTTTATAGCTCACAGTTCAAAGATTAATTCGCCTCAAGTCGCGCGACTCATGCGCTAAACATGTCCATATTTCGTGATTTCTGGCGAAATCGTTATGCGTCAATAACAATTTGTTGAGTGTCTCATCACAGATATCATTCATATCAAGTTAAGAGTGTATGTATAGTATAATAATATAATAGTTTCTCTCTTACAATATCATTTTAATATCGAACGCTGAAGATCATTCGACAGTCGTTGGCATTAGAAAGCCAGCCGCGTTTCATGCAAGCAGCGTCGCGTGGCAAGAATTAATTGCCATGTAAATCAGGAGGGCAACAGCAGAAATCAAAGCTGGCACGAACAGTGCAAAGTGAATTCTTTCCTTGTTTTTTATTTATTTTTTATTTTTTTTTTATTTTCAACGTGTTGAAAGTGGCGGATTTCGAGGCTCTGTTGGCAGTCGAACACGAAGATTGCATAGGCAGCGAGCAGTTGGAGCATTAGCATTGGCATTAGCATTAGTGGCTGGCCAATTCATCTGGTGGATAGGCTAGAGGAGAGATCTCTATCGCATAGTCCGGGCCTTATAGCGCGCTATAACGGTAAACGATGAAAAGTGCAATGCTGTTAGACAGACAACGCACAACAGCAATTCACAAGCAACAGCAACAACAACAACAACAACTTGTTTCATGCCACGATTCACTTGGAATGGTCAAAGCTATGCAACAAGTGCCAGCAACTGGCCAAGCCAAGTCCAACTGGGACTGGGCCGGGTCGTACAAGAATATCTGTTGCCAATTTTGGCAATCTGCACTAAATTGCCCATTTAAGCGAACCTGACACGATCTCTACCTCTCTCACTCTCTGTCTATCTGTCTGTCTCTCTCTCGCTCGCTGATTGCAATCAATCTGATCAGATTTACACCTCTGCAGCACAGTTGACTCTAATCTGACTGCTTATGAGGCCAAGGCGCAATCCGAGCAATAGGCAAGGGCGTTAGCATCAGTGCAGAAACATTCGACATATTGTTTAGGCGGTAATAACATATTGTTGTTGCCGCTGCTGCTGCTGCTGCTGCTGCTGCTGATGACGCTGTGACGTGCCTCAAGTTACATTTCATGTAACTTAATTCTTGCATTAAAATGCATTCATTAATAGCAGCCATTTGCCTAGCTCTCGCTGTTTGTTGTTGTTTACTTTAGCCGCAACCGCAAAGGAAAAATTAAATAAACAAATGTATAGAAAATGAAAAGCTTGTGGAAAAAGTCATGGAAAATATTTAGTACAGTTGACCTACCACAAAGCAGTGAAAAACTTTCCCAACAACATTGTTGCACAAGTTGTTGGTGGGGCAAACATTTAAAGACAACTTTTGCCACTGCAAACAGCAACTTTTCGACATTTTGATTCAATTGAATAAATTAAAAACTAGGTATGCTACGTGTATACTGTAAACACTATCAAATTTAAGTTCATTTCGATAATTACTTTGTGACGTCATCTGCAATTTGTTGCTGCTTAAGTGACCTAGTCAGAGAGACTACTGAACCTTACAGCTTAGACAATGGCCAGAGTCAGAGTCGTGCTATTAATAACTTGAGATTAATTAATCGATTCGGTCTGCGATGAAAACGAACAAAATATTTGATATTGTGAATTTCACATTAATTAAAAACAGCTTTTTAAGTACTTTGCTGTCTGATGTTTAAACGAAGCTAAGGCAAATGACTTTCATTAAATTCTAGGTTTAATACAGAAATTTTAATGGAACAGATTTTAGAAGCGAAAATTAAAGAATATTAAAGAAGATTTATATACTTATTAGAAATCGAAATTCATATATAATTAATAAACTTAAAACTTAATAAATTAAGTACAGGCAACTGGGAACTTGGGCTTGAGATTTAAGAAGATATTTAATGAAGTTATTTACTGAGCTAAGAATATTAAAGTTTTGCTTTAAATTCATTGTAAGTACGTGAAAAACTCAAATGTTTATGTCTGAATCATTTTAAGTATTTAAATAACATATTTTGCAATCTTTTTAAGCCACTTAGTAAAAGATATAAAACAAGAATACTTCTTATATTTATAATAAATTACTAAAATAGTTCTTCATCCTCAAAACCTCATTTAATGAACTAAAAATCTAAAAGTTTAATTTTCAATTGTTTACAAATATTAATGTGAAGGAGTCATATAATTATATCAAGGAATCTGCACTTAGATAGGTTGAATCATTTTCTAGATTTCAGTTAAGTTACTTAAATATATGGCCATATCAATTTAGTGAATTTAAAATCTTCAAGTTAAATTAAAAATATATACTGATAATATATACTTGCATGTATATGTATGTGAAAGAATCCAACATATCAATCAGGCAATCTGCACGAAGGCAGCCTGAGTCACACTTTAGTTAATATATATTATCAATCTCAGTCCTCCATTGGCCACGCCCATGTGCATAGATGTGTGCGCTGGCCAGAGATCGAGCATAGCCTTAAATTTGATAGGCAAACGTCAATTGCGCAACGATTAAAATCGAGATGTTTGCAGTGGCGCGTTGCAAGTGCCGCAGCTGCCGCCTTGAGGCAACCTTTTTGGGATTAGCAACGCGATCCGCTGACGAATCGAATTGTGCGCATTGTCCGTTTCTGGGCGGCCGGGCATGAGTCAGGCCAACGATTGAATATGTGAGGCACTCAATCACGCTCAGCCCAAGACTCCGACTCCGACTCAAACACAGACTAAGACTCAGGCGATTCGCAGCATTTGCGATTGCGCAATGTGCAGAGCGTCTGATTGAGGAATTGGAAAATAGTTTGTTTTAATGAAGTCCAAATTGGAAAAGCTGAGCCCTGCCTAAGAATAAATTTGTTTATGACTTTTTGGTCGATGCGTTTTTCGGCTTCACTGGGTTTTAACGACGGTGGCATGAAGGAAGCGCCCACACCACACCACACCACACCACCATCACATGGCACCGCCGTGGTAAACTGCGACTTCAATAAGCAGCAGTTTCTTTTTTTTCTTTGGCGGGTGGGCTAGACACGTTACGGTCCATTGATTTGCCCCGTTCGACAGTCGATTGTGATGGAACAGCATTTTTGGGCAATTCAAACAAATTGTTAATTGCTTTTGATTGCTGGGGCGGCACAGCCCACGCCTGCGTTCAAGAAGCGTTCAGCCGCCCAAAAAACTTAACCAATCAATGAAATATTAGAACTGACGCGAACTTTCGCTCTTGAACCTCGTTACAGATGAAATCGGACGCGTATGAGCTGCACAACTACGCCGACTCGGACATGGAGCTGGACACAGATCAAGCGGAGCCGCCGAGCGCGAAGGATTCACGTAAGCGGAAGGCAGCCACTGCGGCAGGCAGTCGACGGGGCGAGAAGTACTCGCTGCGCCAGAAGAGACAGAGGCGCCTGCCCAGCGAGCTGCCCGCCCCGATAGCCGCGCCCGCCCCAGAGCTGCAGCCCGCAGAGGCCGTCTGCAGCAAGGCCAAGAGCAAGAACCCAGCCAAGACGAAAGCGCCTCCGCTCAGCAAGTATCGCCGGAAGACAGCCAACGCCAGGGAGCGGACGCGCATGCGGGAGATCAACATGGCGTTCGAGCACCTGCGACACTGTGTGCCGCAGTCCATTACGGGGGAGGATGCGGCCAACACCAACGAGAAGCTGACCAAGATAACGACGCTGCGGCTGGCCATGAAGTACATTGGCATGCTGACTGAGTCCCTGCAAGATCCCAGCTACGAGAGCGAGTTCCTAGTCGAGTGCCTGCGCGAGAGTGCCAGCCGAGAGGCGCACGTCAGCGTGGACACCGAGCCAGATCTGGACTTGGACATTGAGCGGCAGCGGGAGCCAACGCCACCAGCCAAGCCCAAGAAGCCAGTCAAGTCCAGCAAGAAGACGCCTGCCAAGCGCCAGTGCAAGCAATCCAAGGCAGCTGTAGCAACAGCCACGCCCACAATGACAAATGCCAAAAACGTGCCCATTAGCTCGCCGGAATCATGCTATGCTTCCTCTTCCGTGGGCTCGCCCGCCTTTTGCGCAGCCGCCTCCTCGCCCAGCTCGGCCTATGCATCGCTCTCCTCCGCCGCCTCCAGCAGCAGCAGCAGCAGCAGCGGCAGCGTGCACGGCAGCGCAGCTCTGGACACGGACAGCCTGCTGGGCATGCAAGCGCTGGACGAGCTGAACACCCTGCTGCTGGAGTCGGACAGCGACTCGCTGCACTGCCTCAACAGCTATCATCCAGAGCTGCTGGTTCCCGCAGACGCCGCACTGCCCTCCCGCGGCGACCTGCCCATCTCGATGAACCTGACGCTGGAGAAGCCGGATGTGGAGCTGAGCTTGCGATTGCTGGACCAGTCGACAGACTCCTTTGACTTTGCCAGCGATCAGCAGCCATCGGCCTGCATCAGCCCGTTGGCGGCCCTGGACGGCTTCCATCCGTTCGCGGATCTGCTGCACGGCGAGTTCTCCGACATATTTCTGACGTGACAAGCGCAGCAGAGCGCTGCCTAGATTAATATTTAATTAATTAATTATTTACACATACATATGTAATTGTTACTCGCTGCGTTTAAGTTTAACCTAGCTCTAAAAGCAAAGGCGCGTTAACCTAACCTCATTCAAGCAATAACCGCGGAATTCATCGTGTCATAGCAGGCAGCTAACTGCCCATGCATGCTCATAGCAGACAGCCCATGTCCATATGTTTCTCTGATAACCAAATTAGCCACTTAAGCATTTCTCTGAAGCATTTTTTTTTACACTCTATACACAACTTGAATACTGTAAATAAATCACAACATTTTGTTCACTCCAAATATGATATTTCATTCAACAAATGTACACCGAACAAGCAACATCTATACACAAATACCGCACACAAAGTCCACAAATATACAAACACTGTGTACAAATTTCCCGGTTTCCACACTTACTCTTTCCCTAAGATGACTAGGTACCATCCCGAAACCGACTTCCCGGAGGCGTGGAAGATATTGAAGCCGTTTATGCTCAGCGATGACGCCCTGGTAACCATCCGGAACTCGATGACCCGTGAATTACTCAACGGTCTGGGCAAGGATACCCATAGTCGATCCTCCATACCCAGTTGGCTCAGCTACGTGCAGCAGCTGCCGTCGGGAGATGAGCGAGGTCGTTTCCTTGCCCTAGAGATGTGGCCCTCCAACTGCCGTATCATGCTGGTCAAATTCAGCAGCGAGAATGACATTTACATGAGCTCTAAATGCGTCATCATACCACATACGATAGCCGCATCTCGCGGCACCATACTTTTTAACTTTTTAGCCCAGAATATTGCATTATTTGTAAAAGCTAAAAAGGTGGAAAAGGATAACTTGCCCATGGGGATCGCATTTGCATTCGACCTGAATCAGCTTTCGCTGGATGTGGGCATTCTGATCAGATGGACTCAGGGATACGGTGCTCAGAGCGCCATTGGCAAGAATGTGGTGCAGCTACTACGGAACGCCCTGGACGAGTTCAAGGATATAAAAATAAACCTGAACTCAATTGTTAACATTTCCACCGGCTCCCTGATGGCACTCGCCTGGTCTTGTCCCGATTGTAGAATTGGTCTTATGGTTGGATTAGTCACAAATGCCGCCTATGTGGAGCATGTTGACGCGTGCGAAAGGTTTGAAGAGGATACAAAACGCCCACTGATGATCGTCAACACTGACTGGGGTAATTTTGGCTCCAACGGCCACTTGGACTTTGTGCGCACTGAGTTCGACAAGATAATTGACGAGCAGTCGAACAATCCGGGCATGAAATATTATGAGAAATGCATCAGCGCACTGAATTTGGGTGAACTGGTGCGTCTCATAGTTGTGCGTCTGATAGATATGGGAGTGATTTTTAAGGGTGCGAGCATGCAGTCCTTAAGAATACGATGGAAAATGGAAATGAAGTCGATCTTGGCTATCGAGTCAGATCCACCAAATGTCTACATACAAGCTCAGAAAGTCATGGACAAATTCGGCATTCATAACTGCAGTGAACGTGATTTGGCCACCTTGCGCTTCATATGCAAGATAGTCGGAATCCGCTCCGCCAAGCTGGTGGCTGCTGGCTTAGCCTGCCTGATCAATCGGATGAGCTACCCCCGGATTTCTATAGCGGTTGAGGGCGGTGTATATCGCTTGTATCCCACTTACCAGGAGAACCTCTATAAGTATACCTTAATGCTGACCGATCCCCATAATAAATTTGAAATCATCGCCTCAGATGATAGTCCAGGAGTGGGTGCTGCTCTTGTGGCTGGTCTAGCATTATCATCCAAATAAGATATTTTCATGTAACATGTATGCATTAGATTGATCCTGACATTGAATATTGAACTACTTGAATACATCTACATATTACATATTAGAAATTCTGCGTATTGACTTCACCGATTCAAGTAATCCGAGTTATTAAAACCAACTAGACACCAGGCCTCCGTCAGTCTAGTTGAGTTAGTTAAGTTAGTTAGAGCACTTGTGTTTGATTAGGGCGACAATGAATGCACTCTGTAATATTTAAATATTGCAATATAGAATGACTTTTCAAATGTATTTTTATCAAATTTGAATGCCTTATAATCTATGAATTTCTTATTCTGAGTTCAATTCATAAAAATCTTTCAAGGATTAGGGATTAATACCTTACAAATGGACAGTTAAGTCAACTACTAACTAACAACTAACTAACTGCGGCATCTCTTTAGAATGTGTTTGGATCCTGAACGAGTATAAATAGCTTATACAATATTATCAATTTAAATAAACTACAAAATATATTTCAATCTAAATTGTTTGCTTCATTCAACACTATAAATAGGTAGACAATACAGCATAGCTTTCCAGAATCAGAATCAAAATTTCTCGTAAATATTATTTTAAATAAGATGGAAGTATATGATCCCGAGAAAGACTTTCCAGAGGCGTGGAAACTATTGCAGCCATTTATGCTCAGCGACGATACTCTGGTAACCATCCGAAACTCAATGACACGCGAGCTACAGCACGGTCTGCTCAGGGACATGCACGCACGATCCTCAATACCCTGTTTACTGAGTTACGTACAGGATTTGCCGACTGGACACGAACGAGGGCGTTTCCTTTCCCTGGAGATGTGGCCCACCAACTGCCGCATTATGCTGGTCAAGTTTAGCAGCGAGAAGGACATCTACATGAGCTCCAGGTGCGTCATTGTGCCCCATACGGTAGCCGCGTCGCGGGGAACTGCGCTCTTTAACTTTCTGGCGCATAACATAGCGGTATTTGTGAGAGATAAAAAGGTTGAGAAGGATAATCTTCCAATGGGGATTGCGTTCGCTTTTGAGCTCAACAAGCTATCCCTCGATGTGGGTATTTTGCTTAGATGGACCAAGGGCTATGGCGCTCAAGGCGCGGTGGGCAAAAACATCGTGGAGCTGCTGCAGAACGCGTTGGATGAGTACAAGGATATACGCATCAATTTGAATTCAGTTGTCAACATCTCCGCCGGCACACTGATGGCGCTTGCCTGGTCGTATCCCAACTGTAAAATCGGCCTGATCGTTGGCACATCCACAAATGCCGCCTATGTGGAGCAGACCGATGAGTGCCAAATGTATGAGGGGAGTACGAAACAGCCGTTGATGATCATCAACACAGAGTGGAGAAACTTTGGAGCTAATGGCCACTTGGACTTCATACGCAATGAGTTCGACAAATTAGTTGACTCTGTGTCCAGCGAGCCGGGCAAGAAGTTGTATGAGAAGTGCATCAGCACGTTGTACATGGGCGAGCTTGTGCGCCTCATAGTCGTGCGTCTAGTGAAAATGGGAGCCATTTTCAAGGGTGCGAGCATGGACTACTTCGATATTCAATGGAAAATGGAAATGAAATCGATTATGGCTATCGAATCGGATCCACCTAATGTTTATACAAGTGCGCAGGAAGTCATGGAAAAGTTTCGTATCCGAAATTGCAGCGAACGTGACTTGGCTATGCTTCGGTTCATATGTCGGATAGTCACCCTCCGGTCCGCCCAGTTGGTAGCTGCCGGTGTAGCCTGCCTGATCAATCGAATGAACTACCCCAACATTTCGATTGCTGTCGATGGAGGTGTATACCGCTTGTTTCCCGCTTACCAGATACATCTCAACAAGTATACCTTAATGCTTACCAACCGAAACAACAAGTTTAAGTATGTCATTTCAGAAGACAGCCCCGGGGTGGGTGCTGCTATCGTAGCTGGTCTAGCATCGAAAGTAAAAATCACTGAAAATATTGATTAAATTTTGAATAAATTATCAAATGCTTTTAACATGCACAAATATACTTGATATTTGATAAAAGTCATTTAGTCCTCTTTAGTTGTCTTTAAAATGAAAAGAACACTAGCCATGCATGGATGGTTTTAGAAGGCGTGATCAGGATAAGCATATAGGAACTTGACGATCTCAGACATTATAAGGACTAAATAGCACGGGCAGATCGTCTACTTTGGATAGTCGGTGACAATTACCGTTTCAGCATTATGTATTCAAAGAGTTTTTTCAATTTTAGTTTTATTTTCAATATATTGAAGCTCAGTTGCAAACGTTGCAGATATAAAATGTCAGAGATTGGACCACCAACTCGGGCTTGTTTATAACTGCATTCAAGCAAGTTTCTCACCCGTTTTTGCTTTTTAATCATTTTCAAACTGAAAATAAATAACTAATACTCTCCAATTCAAAATATTGTATTCAATGGAAAAATACGAAAAGAAAAGTATATAGAAGAAAATTTTCAAGAAAAATTAATATTCACAAAATTCACGTTTCTTCTCGAAGATGCAGAAATATGATCCCGAAACTGACTTTCCGCAGGCGTGGAAGATATTAAAGCCATTTATGCTCAGCGATGACGCCCTGGTAACCATCCGGAACTCAATGACCCGTGAATTACTCAACGGTCTGGGCAAGGATACCCATAGTCGATCCTCCATACCCAGTTGGCTCAGCTACGTGCAGCAGCTGCCGTCGGGAGATGAGCGAGGTCGTTTCCTTGCCCTAGAGATGTGGCCCTCCAACTGCCGTATCATGCTGGTCAAATTCAGCAGCGAGAATGACATTTACATGAGCTCTAAATGCGTCATCATACCACATACGATAGCCGCATCTCGCGGCACCATACTTTTTAACTTTTTAGCTCAGAATATTGCAATATTTGTCAGAGCTAAGAAAGTGGAAAAGGATAACTTGCCCATGGGGATCGCATTTGCATTCGACCTGAACCAGCTGTCGCTGGATGTGGGCATTCTGATCAGATGGACTCAAGGATACGGAGCCCAAAGCGCCATTGGCAAGAATGTGGTGCAGCTGCTGCGGAACGCCCTGGACGAGTTCAAGGATATAAAAATAAACCTGAACTCAATTGTTAACATTTCCACCGGTTCCCTGATGGCACTCGCCTGGTCTTGTCCCGATTGTAAAATTGGCCTTATTGTTGGATTAGTCACAAATGCCGCCTATGTGGAGCAGGCTGAAGCATGTGAAAGAATCGAAGAGGAGTCAAAGCATCCACTGATGATCGTCAACACTGATTGGGGAAATTTTGGTTCCAACGGCCACTTGGACTTTGTGCGCAATGAGTTCGACAAGATCATCGATGCGCACTCCAACAATCCGGGCATGAAGTATTTTGAGAAATGCATCAGCACCCTTAACTTGGGTGAACTGGTGCGCCTCATAGTTGTGCGTCTGATAGATATGGGAGTGATTTTTAAGGGCGCGAGCATGGCCTATATCGGCATTGAATGGAAAATGGAAATGAAATCGATTGTGGAAATCGAGTCAGATCCTCCAAATGTCTACATACAAGCTCAGAAAGTCATGGACAAGTTCGGCATTCATAACTGCAGTGAACGTGATTTGGCCACCTTGCGCTTCATATGCAAGATAGTCGGAATCCGCTCCGCCAAGCTGGTGGCTGCTGGCTTAGCCTGCCTGATCAATCGGATGAGCTACCCCCGGATTTCTATAGCGGTTGAGGGCGGTGTATATCGCTTGTATCCCACTTACCAGGAGAACCTCTATAAGTATACGCTAATGCTGACCGATCCCCAGAATAAATTTGAGATCATCGCCTCAGATGATAGTCCAGGAGTGGGTGCTGCTATTGTTGCGGGTCTAACATCAACAATCAAACAAAAAAAAATATTTATCACGTAGTTTGTGTTTTCGTATACTTCTGATACACTTATTTAACTATTTAGATATATTAATGCATTTTTTATAAAATAGTTAATTTTGTTTTCTTTTGCTTTTAAAGATTTCTTTGGTTTGCTCACATCGGGATATAAATATGTTTGTTTATTTACATATATGGAAATCTAAGCACTCGGAAAGAATGATGTATTTATTTTTTGAAAAAGCTCAACAAATTCTACGTCTGAACAAGCTCATAACGCATCTGGGCGATGGGTAAATTAGAGCAGCAGTTCCCAGAAGTTTACGAAATCTGTCGACAGTTCGCGCTTGACGAAGGGGCAATGAGAAAGATTGTTCGAGCAATGACCCACGAAATCTGTATGGGTCTTGCAAAGGAGACACATTCGAGTGCTTCGATAAAGTGCTTTGAGACCTGCGTGCAAGACTTTCCCACTGGCAACGAAAGGGGAAAGTACCTAGCACTGGATCTGGGGGGGTCGAATTTTCGCGTACTTTTGGTTAATTTAATTTCAGCAAGGCAAATTGATGTAGTTAGCAAGACTTATGGCATTAGCAAGGCAATTATGGAAGGCCCGGGAATCAAGTTGTTTGATTTTCTTGCCGAGAGTATAGCACAGTTTTGCAAGGAGCATAAAATAGAAAATGACAATTTGCCCCTTGGTTTCACATTTTCTTTTCCATGCAAACATATTGGTATAGACCAGGGAATTCTGGTAACTTGGACGAAAGGCTTCAAGTCTGAGGGAGTGGTTAACAAGAACGTTGTTGAGATGCTTCGAGAAGCCATCAGCCGTCGAGGTGACTTCAAAGTCGATATCGTAGCCATTCTCAACGATACGACGGGAACTTTGATGTCCTGCGCTTTTCAGAATCAGAATTGCAAAATCGGAATGATTCTAGGTACGGGCACAAACGCCTGCTACGTGGAGAAAACGTCAAACGTGGAAATGTTTCCGTCATATCAGACCAGCACAAAGCCCCATATGATCATCAACTGCGAGTGGGGCGCGTTTGGGGAGAATGGTGAGCTAGATTTTGTGCGCACTTCGTACGATAAGGCAGTGGACAGGGAGTCCTTATATCCCACAAAACAGGTGTTCGAGAAGTGCATCTCTGGTAAGTATATGGGCGAGCTGGTGCGCCACATTATGGTGGATTTGATGGACAAGGGCGTCCTCTTCAAGGAAGCAACGGCCCAGATTCTTCGTGAGAGGGAGAAGTTTGATACCCGTTTTTTAAATGGGATCGAGTCGGACAAACCGGGTGAGATACGCAATGCCTGCAAAGTGATGGATAAGCTAGGCGTCAGGGGAACTAGCGAGGAGGATTTACTTTGTCTGCGCCACATATGCCAAGCGATATCCACACGATCAGCCCAGCTGGCGGCGTGTGGACTGGTCTCTTTGATCAAGAAAACGAAAGTCAAGGACATAGCAGTAGGCATTGATGGCAGTGTATATTGCTCTCATCCGCATTATCATAGGCTGTTGATGGAAAATATGAAATTACTGCTGAAGGGCTCGGCTAAATTTGAGCTGAATCTTTCCAAAGATGGTTCGGGTCGTGGCGCGGCTTTAACTGCTGCCGTCTACACACGACATCCACCGACTCCACCGCAAGACTTGCCGTCAAAAAAACAATCAAGTTCGTCTCTTTTAAATGCACCGGCACCAGCAAGCTTGCCAACAGTGCGTCGGTTTATTCAGAAAGTTTTTTGGACATTCAGGCACTTTTGATATTCTTTTCAAAGACCTGCTTCAAACGTATATAAACTCTTAATTTTTTTTATAACAGAGCTAACGTACTAGGTAGATCTTTGTATTAAAGAATGGAACCCATAAAGTCTCACTTAATTTGTTTTGGTATTTAAGGATTATCTAACTAAAAAACTACTTGATACCCTAGCGCTTCAACTTTTTCAAAATGCGCTACTCTTATCGTTTCATAGCAGCCAGTTAACTGCAGACTCATCCATATAGCAGACAGCCTCTGTAAGCGTGCGCATCGTATGAGGTTTGAAACTTGGATATAATATTAAATGTGACTTCAGTTGAATTAGTGCCAATTTGCGTGACTATCGTCTACCCTTTCAAGTTGAAAGTTTCAACTTTAGCCCTGCAAACCCAACTAACTTTACTGTTAACCTCTTCTACAGTAGATATTATCCCAGCCTACTGGGGTATTTCAAATCGAGGAATACTGCATGGTAATTTAGCCATCAACAATTCAAGTTAATATCATTCTAATTTTAGAAGACACTATTGAGTCATATTTTACAGTCAGAACTACAATTGTTGACCTCTTGAAATGAATTATTTAAAGAGGATCATTCCACATGGAGCCACGTGGTCTTATTTTCAATAACATTATTTGCAAATCAAGTTATTTTGAAATTATTGGACTGTGTAGGCGGTCTGACTCAACGTAAATTTAAAATGTCACTTCTATTTTAAATTTAGTTTTAGTTAAAAATCACAAAGCCAATAAAAATTCTAAATTCAAAGTAGCTGACAGAGCGCCCTCTTCCTTGGATATTCCTTGGCCATGGATGAAGTACGAACACTTTATCCCGAAGCTTACAAAATCTGTCAGCAGTTCGAAATAGATCAACACAAAATGGAGGAGATTGTTCTGCGGATGACCAGGGAAATCTCCATGGGTCTTGCAAAAGAGACGCATCCAAGAGCTACAATAAAGTGTTTCACCACCTACGTACAAGACCTGCCCTCTGGCCGTGAGAGAGGAAGATACCTGGCGCTGGATCTTGGAGGAACTAACTTTCGAGTTCTATTGGTCACGTTGGAGTCCGAGTCCTCTGTTAATATCGATGGCAAGACCTACAGCATTAGCAAGGAGCTAATGGAGGGTTCCGGTGTCAAACTATTCGACTTTATTGCGCAGTGTCTATCTGACTTTTGCAAAGAACATAAGCTCGAAAATGCTAATTTACCTCTTGGCTTCACATTCTCTTTTCCATGCAAGCAGCAAAGCATTGACAACGGCACTCTAGTCGCCTGGACGAAGGGTTTCAAGGCTGATGGCGTGGTTAACAAGAACGTCGTTGAGTTGCTTCGTGAAGCTATCACCCGTCGGGGCGACCTTAAGGTCCAAATCGTGGCCATTCTCAACGATACGACGGGAACTTTGATGTCCTGCGCCTTTCACCGGCAGAATTGTAAAATCGGTATGATTGTGGGCACGGGAAGTAACGCCTGCTATGTAGAGAAGACATCGAATGTGGAAATGTTTCCGGGATATCAAAACAGCTCGAAACCCCATATGATCATCAACTGCGAGTGGGGCGCTTTCGGGGACAACGGCGTACTGGACTTTGTGCGCACTCGCTACGATGTTGAAGTGGATAGTCATTCCATTAATCCCAAGAAACAGATTTTCGAGAAGTGCATCTCTGGCATGTATATGGGAGAGTTGGTGCGTCACATTTTGGTGGAGTTGATGGACAAGGATATGATTTTCAAAGGAGTAAAGTCGCAGACCCTGCAAGAAAGAGGCAGATTTGAGACTCGTTTTATAACGGAGATTGAGTCGGACGATCCGGGCAAGTATCGCAATGCTGCAATGGTAATGGATAATCTGGGCATTAGAACTTCCAACGAAAAGGATCTAATGTGCCTACGCTATATATGCGAAACTATATCTACGCGCTCCGCTAAATTGGCAGCCTGTGGACTGGTCTGTCTGATCAGGAAAATGAATGTCAAGGACTTGTCAGTGGGTATTGACGGCAGTGTTTATCGGTTTCATCCACATTATCATAGGCTATTAATGCAAAATATGAACTTGCTGCTGAATGGCACTGTAAGATATGAGTTGGTTCTGTCTGAAGATGGTTCGGGCCGTGGAGCAGCGCTCATTGCAGCCGTTTGTGCGAAAGACTAGTTTCGTAGCATTGAGCCTGCAACACGCAGCAGAATAGTAAAAGCGCAAAATTGAGTCGCTGACGCAAGTAAGAGCAGCTGATGTACCTGATTGTTGACGTTCCTGCCTGGCGCTTTATTAAATGCCATATGATATTTTTCATTGATATTTAGTAAAATAATTTGGATTTATTAGAAATATCAGCAAAAAGAAAATCACTTTCCTACAATTACATGTCTATAAACTTAGCTATCGATATATTTGCATTGTGCAGCCACATCATTTATTTTGGTATTTTTTCGCATGTGAATTGCTGCCACATTGCGTGCAAGTTTTAAGCGAAAAGAAACAGAATGTGCGTATTTCATCTATCGCCAACGTTTTTGGAAAAGAAAAATTAATTGTAAATCTTCTAGGTATGCTCTCAGCAGCTCTCTTATGCGCTCATCAGCGCTCCGCCAAGGCCTACAAAAGGCCGCGGCCAATCGTCAGGTCTCCCTGAAAGTTGTCTCTGTCGGCTCAACCATCAAGGATGAGAGCTTCTTTGAGAAAAACCAACGCCTGGGTCGCGAGATGTCACCCCACTTGACCATCTACAAGCCGCAGCTCACCTCCATACTGTCCGTCATGCACCGCGGCACCGGCCTGGTCCTGGGCGTCGGCGTTTGGGGCTTGGGCATTGGCGCTCTGGTCGCCTCTCAAGACATCAGCCACTACGTCACCATGGTGGAGGGTCTACAGCTGAGCGGCGCCTCCCTGACCGCCATCAAGTTCATTCTCGCCTATCCGTTTGGCTACCACGCCGCCAACGGCGTCCGCCATCTGCTCTGGGACACTGGCCGCTTCCTCAAGATCAAAGAGGTCTATTCCACCGGTTATGTAATGGTTGCCACCTCCGTCGTGCTAACCGCCATCCTGGCCCTTCTCTAAACGCAGCGCGGACCCAGTTAAATTTTAGTGCGAACATGTCTATTATTTGTTAAATGCATAATACATGTACAGTTTATTTATAATATCTGTATCTGCATTTTGCTCTGTTATGCAATAACCATCACCAGTTCGTTCTAGCCAGTGCAATTTGCCAGATATCGTGTTTTGTGCTATTAGCTTACTAAATTAGTGTCGAAGCTGAAGCTTGATATCAAACTACTCTACCTTTGACATGGGCTCCATTAGCTATGCTAGTGGGTGTGCAACACTGTGAGAAAATGACGTCACAATAAATACGAACAAATTCGAATCTGTGCTGTAATGGAAAGTTTTTGTATTCTGATGTGGGACTATTTCCATGGTGGAGTTCAAATCACTTGATCGCATTGAATAACATGTATATGTCTTATATAAGACTGGCTATCCCTAAATGAGTTGCTAAGACAGTTTGAGGTATGTTTCAGACGCAGCCGTGGACAGAAATACATCCAGCAAATAATTTTATAATAAATATCGAATCCGGGCTCAGGTGATCTATACCAATATCAGTAAGAGCATCTGTGAGTGCGAGTATCATATCAAAATCGACTAACGATGCTATAGGTTACGAGTGAAAGCTAAGACATCCCTGGAAAAGGTGATACGCCGCAATGATATAATATACGATAATATATTAGACTGCAATCGATTTCTGATCCCATCGGCCTCAGGCGAGGCCTGTCGAACCTACGCTGTTATATCAATTGTTGTACTTTCACTTTTTTATAGATCCAATGCTGGATTCCCGCCCAGCTTTGTATAGAATCAGGCGTTCTTTTGTGTGTCACCATATACAACTAATTGATTTCCCTCTAAAGGAGTGGATACTATGATAAAGCGGTTTCCATTTGATTAAGTGGTCTGATTTGGCCAACCAATTCATATTCGAAGCTTGACTAGCAGAGGTATATAAACATGTATCCAATCCAATATCTAAATAATAGAATATAAATTAATCTGTAGGGAAATCAAATTGCCTATCTAGTCTCCTGGAAAATAAGTTCAGATTCGATGACTCCACACAGTTACTAAAAATTATTATTCACAAAATTTTATACACTATGAAGCTTACAGTTTAAATAGACATTTAGTAATATTTAAAGTTAATAATGTATAGAGAAACACTAATATCAAATTCCAGCCAGAATCCTTGTACAATTAAATGTGAGAATCTCCCCTTCTTACGTGTTATCAAAAATGAAATCTGAATCCAATTATTCTATAGTTTAACATACAGTTGATCCTACAAAGTTACACTCGTTTATTGAGAAATCTGTCTGTATTGATGTCTCGCCTTAGCAAGCTTTGCCGTGCTACGCTCATATATAGTATGGATCGTACGTACATATTATGTATAGATGGCTAAAAATGTATCTAAGAGCTAATATCACAATTTATTATGTAATTGCTGTATGTGTGTGTTTTTGTTTGTGTTTGTGTAGCTGTTTGCGTGCACGGACAAGCTCTACTGTATGGTGCCATGCGATTTGCTCTTGTCTTCCGAAAGGGGCTCATCGAGCAGCTCAAAGTCGCAGACCAGCGAAAAATGATCCGAGGGATATTCAAAGCAGGGCGCACGATTCTTGCCGATCTGTTCTCCGGCCGGAAATTCCAGGCAGTTCTTGATCTGCGAAACATCATTGGAGATTAAAGTGTGTTTTATTTAATTTAGTTGCTGCCACGCCCACTCACCTTCAGCTGCTGCGGCGTGTAGAACACATAGTCGATGGTATGGCACTCTTCGCCATCTTCGCGAATTTTCCAGGTGGTGTACGGAGGCTCGCGCTTGATGGACTGCGCAATGAGCTCATTGGGATCGTCGCAGCTGGCCGTCAGCTGTTCCTGATCTGCCCGTTCCCGTTCCCGCTCCCGCTCCCGTTCCCGTTCCAGCTTAATGTCCGCATACGCGCTGCCCAGCTTGAACAGATCGCAGCTGAGAATCGTCGCATAGATGGGCTCAATGGGCTCCGCATTGAAGTCGCCGCACAGCAGCAGGGGACTCTCGCCGGCGAACTGCTTCACAAAGCGTATCAGATCGCGGCCCTGCTCGTTGCGCAGCTTGGCCAGCAGAGCACCGTGGCGCGCCTTCAGGTGGGTGGTGCAGACACAGAACTCCCGGCCGGTGGCCTTCAGCTGCAGCCGCGCAGCAATGGCCACCTGGTTGCTCTGCACGCGCCACACCTCCAGGATGCGTGTGTCATAGCCGATGAGCTGCAGCTTGTCGCGCTTGTAGAAGATGGCACAGCCATCGGGGCCATTGTTCTCCTCTATGTACAAACAGGGCGAGTCCGGCTTGGGAAAGAAGATGCCATCATAGTTCTGGCTGCCCAGCACATTCTGCAGAAACTTGAAATGATCCACCTCCTGTCGGGTACAAAGAGCAAACGAGATGTTAAAGCGCGACTGCATTCCACCAAACACTGGGCACAAATAAATACTTGCAGACAAACAACATCCGGCTGATTTTGCAGTATCTCCTGCACGATCAAGTACCTGCGATGCTGCCAGGTTAGAGCCTCGTCGGGGCAGCGCACAAAGCCATCGTTGTGCTGGCCGAGAGCTGCGAAAAGATTTACGGATATTACGATTAGCAATAAATTACGAGACATTGTAAAAGATTTATATTTTATATATTTTTATATGTACTTAAAAAAATTTTGTTTAAGATATTGATGAATTTAATGATTTCTATATATATATTGGATTAAAATTTGTATTTATATTCCTATTATTATTTTATAATCCGTAAATATTCGATAGATAAATAAAATGGATCACGTTCATAAGCTTTTGAGAGACTATAAATTAATTGACTATCTAATAAAATTATTGAAAAAATATAAAAAAATAAATATATAATAAATTTTACATAAATTGAAAATTTTTAAAAAATTTTTTAATGTTTTTATTTAGTTTAATTTATTTTTATTTATTTATTTTTTTACCTTTCTGTTTTATTTTTATTTTAATTTTAATTTTATTTTATTTCATTTTTTTTTTTTTTTTTTTGGAGAGAAAAATATTAAATTAATATTAGAATTTGTTTTATATTTTGATTTACATAAATTTAATTCTTATTATTTTTGTTTTAGTCTTTTTTTCATATCTAAACATATACACAAAGATATATTTTAACAGAGTGCACATATTTTACTTACTTTGCGAGAGAATGTTCCACTGCAGCAATCGAATGTGCTGCGCGCCGTCGCTGGGAGCACTGCAAACTGTGTGTGGATGGGACGGAGATGTGAGTAACGGCTGGGAGTGCGATTGCTTTGTGTGAGCTTACCACGTGAGACGGAGTTCAGCTGGAGGCAACGCAGGCCGTCGGTCACGTCTTCGCTGTTCAGGGGGGGCCTGAGGAAGCAGCGGCTCAGCAGCGAGGGCTTGCCCACGCCTGAGCCGTGCAGCTGTCGCACATGGTCGAGCAGAGCGTCAGTGCTTAGGCCCTTGGGCAGCTCCAGGCCATCGTCTTGTGAGTCCACATTGTTTATTTTGGGCGCCGAGTTGAACGAGCCCATCCTAGGAATAACAAGTGAAAAACATGGCAAATATAAACAAAATGAGATATTGTTGCTTACTTCAATTGGAATTTGAACAATGTCATAACTAAGAAATTCATTGCTGATGCGGAATGTTTAGAGTAAATATTCTAAATTACTTCGAAACCTAAGATTAAACTTGTATGACACAATCAATGCCTATAACAACAACAACAACAATAATAACAATAATAGCAGCACCCATCACAGCAAAATATAATGAAAAGAAAATAAAATGGGAGAAGAACAAGAAATAATAACAACAACAATAGCAACAATTGGCATCTTTACAGCATTGCAGCATTTTTCGTAAACAATTTGATCAACGATACTCACAGCTCTTTCGGTTTTCTATACAGAATCTTTCGTAGAATTATGCTGAAAATAAATAAGCTGTGACTATGCCTTTTGCTAACGTTGAACTCTGCCATAGAACTTTCAACTCTGCTGAAAGAAAACATTGAATTTAATCTTGAGAAGAATATTTCGAATACTTCAAATTTGATGGAATCATGAATGGATATCGATTTAAGGAATTTAGCAACAAGCTCTATAAACAAAACTATATATTATTTGTAATTTCTATACCAAATTTTGCAATTCATTCTGTTATTTACATAGAAAGAACATTTGTTCTATTTACTATTTATAAATATTTACATCTGTCTATGCATTATATTGAATATTTTGGAATATAATGAAGAAATTTAGATATTTAGTTGCAGTCTAAATGATTTGTTACTGAGGTTTCGTATCGAACATGATATTTGGGTTTCTCTTATCCAGAATGTTATGATTCTTTATTCTGTTGCTGTTACGAGGATCGTAAACTCTTTGAGCATCATAATTTGCGGGCTTAGGTGAGAAAATTCTGAGCAAGTATTTAGCTCGGGCTAAACGAACGCGAGCGCAGCTTTCACAAGCTAGAGAACGATTCATGCCCACCCACACGAATCGATTCGGACGAGTCAAGACGACGCAAGCAACAAAAAAAAAAAAGGCAAGAAAAAATGTCGCTCGGTCAATAGCTTTACAGCTGTTTAGCTGGTTTTCGGGCCAGCGGTTAGAAACCAGTTGGGATCGTTTTGGCAACGCAATCAATCAATAGATGGGTGACTCTCAGTCTCACCTGGTCAGCATCACCCGCTGCAGGAAGGCCTTGCGGTCGTTCTTGCAGGGCGCCTTGTTGGCGCGTTTCAATTGCAGCGCTTGCTCCATGTGGCCAACAGATTCGGTAGCGAGATGCGGCTGTAGCGAGATGTGGTGCTGTTGGTGGTGTCGGTGGTTGGGAATTGGGTGAATTTTGTTTGGATTGTGGGTTATGCCGAAAATTGTGCGAAGTGCGCTTGTAAGCGACATTTGCGAAACTGAATGGCAACTGAAGTGCGGCGTTTTATTAGAGATCAGCCAGGCAGAGCAGCAGAAGAGCGTGAGCGAGGCAGGGCGACAAAGAGAGTGTGTGTGTGAGGGAGATGGCGAGGGATCGAGAGATAGAGAAAGAGAGCAGGCACGCATAAACGAGTATTTCAACGTATACACACATGCACACACACACACATACACAGAGATCGAGTCGAGCGCACATAAAGTGAGATGTATCTGCAAGATACAGAACAAGATCAATACGTTCTACTCACGTGCGTTGCTCAGTTGCGCGAAAACTGAGCAGCGTAACAACAAAGACAACAACAACAACAACAACAATAAGAATACGAATAAGAACAAGAACATCAAGAATCGCATAAGCTACATCGCTAGCTGGCAGCTTGGTAAATATTTATGCGTAGCATTCTTTATGTATGTAGATACATTCACATGGAGCTGCACGCCATTGTCTCACTTTCGTTTCGTATTGTAATGAAAACAAAAGTATATTTTCCCAATACGACTGAACGGACGCTGGGCATGACTCTAATGGCCAAACTGATTTATGCCTAAACAAATTTGTGCTCGCATGCAAATCGCAGACAGACGGACAGACGGACAGACAGACAGATAGAGAGGCAAGCAGCCAGACAGAAATGCGCATATCTGAGAACATATATTGCAGGCGAAAGATATACAGATACACATATATTTGAATGTGGGATAGACGAGCGCAATTTATACAACAACGCAGTTACATGCGTAATGAATCCGACCCAGGTATCTGCTCTGCCACTTAAAGATACTGTATCTTTTCGTTGTTATGTTACCTGGGTATGGGCACCGCCACACGACGCGCAAAAGTCTTCGCAGTGACAATCAAACGCGATGTTTTCATTAAGAACTCCATTTTGCTGGGGTTTTTGCACGCCTTATTCTTGCTTAGGTTAATTAAGTAAACGTCTTTTAACTGTAAATCGCTTTGATTGGATTCAGATTACGATTTAGTTTCGATTTAGGCTTTAGCTGCTTCAGCTTTATCAGCACTAGATTAACTGGAAATGTTTTATATTTAGTGTCAATATGGCAATGTCAAAGAGACGCGGTTCAAGCTGTATTTCCTAAAAAGAATAGAGTAGAATTATGGGATAAGCATTAGTCGATTGGTTAGTTTCGAGACGGTGGGACGGAGGGACTTGCACATGTCGAACCACTTGCACTGCATAATAGATACCGAATCGCAGATACTCAAATACCAGACACCCATTGCTATCGACAGCCACGTGACCCGCTCTCAAAATCGCCAATTTGTATGTTGACACGCAGCTGCGGCTGCATATTAAGTTCAGATAGTATATTATCATACATATATATGGATTGTCGGAGTCGAGCACTAAATTAACTTAAACCAGTTCAAGATTCAAAATTCTTACTGTCAAAATCTATTGTGAAAAAAATGATAATAGAACTTCTTTCGCAAATTAAAGAATATACAAAATAATACACTCAAAATTCGCCTTAATAATAGATGTTAAAGTGTATCTATGCAAATATAATATTTGTATGTATATAAAATATTTGCATTACTAAGTTTTTTCCTTTCTATTTTAATCATTTTAATTTCATTTATAGTTTGAAGCTATAGAAGCACTTCACATTAATGAAATATTTTCTTTAGGGGGAAAAAAAAAAAAAAAAAAAAAAAAAAAAAAAAAAAAATAACTACTTAATATTGCAGCTGTAGGGATTCACACAAGTTTTACCATAAATCAAACTTTTATTCCCTCGGAATAGAATGTGAATATTAGTTACTCGGGCAACTAAACAACGAAAAATATAGTATAGTATATATATATATTTTTAAAATATATTGTATACAGAACATTTAAACAGATCACTTTATTTTCATACTGCTACTACTTTTTTTCCTTCATATTTATATGATTCTGCTAAAAGTACTATTTCAGTCATTCTTCACTTTCTTTATAGCATTCATAAAATGCGCAGCAGCTGCTTTTATGGACTGAACTATGAGAAAGTAAACATTGACTTAGTTTACCTCTCAAGACAATTTGAATCAAGTTCAATAATGATATCCAGATGTGCTTATAGACCAGCTAACAATTCATTAGTATTTTTGGGGAAGGCATCCAGAATCCTGGTTATTCATACAAAGTAAACTCGTGTTTGCACTATGTAAATCTACTAGAATATAGTTTTATAATTTACAACCATCAGCTGCATTCATAAGAAAAGCCAGACAGTAGAGCTTATACAAATATGCTTTATGGGATCAGCCGCGCCTGCTTCAGTCTCTTGCATACATTTTAACAAAAGCCTTTAACTGCGCTCAGGCTATAAAAATTTATATCTAAGTGCCGTAAATATGTGGCTGGCTTATCTAATCGTTGGTTAAAATTAGATTCTGAAGCCGCTAGCTAACTGCAAAAGTCAACGAAGCTACTCTGCATTTGGCTAAACAACAATTCAAATTATTTATAAAGCAAATATGAAAACTGCAATTTCAAGTTCAAGAAGAGATTCAATTCAAGTCAGCAATATATCTATAGGTATTTATAATACGACAAATGCTTGATACAATTATTCATAGCTGTAAGAGACACAATAGCTCATTATCTATCGGCGTTCGCTTCTGTTCGCTGCCAGAGCTCTTGTAATTGTGGCTTATATATAGATAGATACATTTTCGCATTTCGCACGAATTGTGCAAGGTTAGTTATGTTATTTTTGATTGAAGCCAAGTGGATTGGGGCCTCACAGTGGCTAAGAACACTTGACACTCTGTCAGCATTGGCCATGAACTTGATTTATAAACGCCATAGCCGCTGGCTAGCAGCAGCAGCGGCAGCGGCAGCAACAAGTTTTGAGTGGAGCACGCCTGCTCGCATTTATCTCTCACCTCACAAGATACAACAGCAAATCTCGCGGCGGCGGCTGCTCATAATCAGCGATTGGCGGCAACGTGTCTCCAGCAGCAGCAGCAGCAGCGGCAGCAGCAGCAGCAACAACAACGCTAGCAGCAGCAGCAGCTGTTGTTGCTGCCGCCTTGTCGCTGGGTGTGGTTAGCCAGGCTGGCTCTGTGGAAGCGGCTGCCGCCTGCGTCTCGATATCCATTTCCAGTTTGCGTGCGGCGAGCCGCTGTTTCATTTGCGTGGTCGAGGTCATTGCCGAGGTCTTGGCCAGCGCTTCCGCAATTTCGTATTGCTTCAGGAAATCCTGCCGCAGCTGCTCGGCATCCCGGGTGGCCAGGCAGCCAGTCAAGCTGAGGCCGCGTCGACACTCATCGCTGCACAGGCGCTGGCACATCTCGTTGATGGCCAGGCCGGGTCCACTCAGCTCCAACGGCGCTCGCTGGCAGCAGTTGAGGCAGGGCACTGCCGGCTTCTCCACACCGAGCAGCGCTGGCTCCGTGGCCTTGTTCTCGCTGGGCGACGGCGGCTGCTGCAGCTCCTCGGCTATGCTGAAGTAACGCGGCGGCGGCTCATCCTCGTCCAGTGGGCCAGCTGGTGCGCTGCGCGCATGACTTGGCCTATTGCTCTGCGCCAGATCCAGATTGAGCAGCAGGGCTGTGACGGGCATGGCCTTGCCCAGCGCTGGCTGGCGGCGATGGCCCAGTCTCTGCTCCTGCTGCTTGTCACTGTTGGTGTCCATATTTACTGTTGCTACTGCACTCTCTGTCACTATTCACTGTCGTCAATATTCAGCTTAAATCAGTGGCCACGCGGCGTATGCGCGTTATTCGTACGACCGTTGCGCGTTTAGAACCGAACATCCAATGTATTAATACGCGCGTGCGTTGCTTTTCCTCATTTATATATCTTTGGACGGCTCTAGCCAGATCGAGGCAATCAAGTGGACGCTGCCTCGCTGTCTCGCTGCCAGATGCTGCCCGCTGCCCGCTGCTCATTAATTGTTGCTTATGTTTTGCCATTGTTGTTGCTGCCGATGTTATTGCTGTTGTTGCTGTTGCTGTTGCTGTTGCTGCTGCTGCTGCTGTACAGTCATAAGTACATGACTCGGTTGCTCTCTGGCTGTGCGCTCCTCTAGTTAAGGCAAACGAGATTTTGTTCGCACACTTTCCAAAATGTCAAAACACGCATTTAGCAACCAAAAATTGTATATAGAAATAAAATCGAAATGAAACAGACAATGTTTCACGTCATATTCATATTAATGATTATTATTATTTTTATTGGCTTTCCTTTGACGTGGTCGTTGATTAGTGGCAAGAGAATCAATCTGCTCTAATCTGATTATTAATCTATCCACATCCAATTACAATGTAGACTGCACGTGGAACTACCTGCAGCTGATTGGCAGCTGTTAAACTTTGCTGCACTCGGCTAATGATAAATGTTGCAATTAATTGACTCATTCTATGTTCTGTAAAGCGCACTTGTAAGTCTAAATACGATCACTTTTTCCATTTTTCATTTTGTATAGCCATAATCTTTTGGCTTCATTCTACTACTTCATTCCATAATAAATTAATATAAAATATGTTAACAGCTAAAGTGAGTTGGCTGTTTGACAGAGCGTGATAATTTAAATTAAATATATCGCACCTTAAAGAAATTAGTACATCATTATTTCTGATCTCCCCTAATATTAATTTTAATTTTTTCATTTTGTCGTATTTTATTTCTAGTATATATTTATATTCTAAATTATCGTAACACTTTCATTCTCTCTCTCTTTCGCTCTCTTAATTTCACCTCCTCAGCAATCGCTGCTAATAAATTTTCATGACATTTTTTATTTGCCCGTCACGATTTGCATTCATTCAAGTACGAATTAAATGCATTTCCAACTGTTTCATTTTATTTAATTGATCTAATAATAGAAAAAAACCTTTATTTCCGCAATATGCAAATGTAAAATTTCTATCATTGCGTTTGCTAATAAAGAGATATCATAGAGATATGCTCTCTAAATACAGTAAAGCCTCGTTAAGTATAGCATGATTAAATTATTTAAAAAATGGAATAGTTGTTTAAGTAAGTCGAGTCAATATAATAAAAATATTCCATAAATATTTAAAAAATATTTACTGATTAGTTACATTTATTTAAAATGAATATATCTTATAGAAATCCCATTTTATATAATAAAACATAAAACTATAAAAACTGTTGCATTCTTTGCGGCTGCAAATAAAAATTCGACTTCTTGCTCTAGATCAACATAAATTGGGTTCAATATATTTTGGCTGGCTGGTTATTTATAATGTTAGTTCAGCTGATAAGCGTGAGGTAGATAATCAATATACCGTTGCTGCTAACAATACATACCCCAAGATGATGTTGATTAGATATCTACGTGGACTTGGACCTCCCACTAAACTTCCTACTAATTAGCATTAGGCAGTGCTGTTTCCACTTAGAGCCCGGATGCTAATTGAAGATAACACACTAATTTCTATTTAATTTTACAATTTTATTTATTTCTCATTGCCTTTTTGCCTTTTGGCAATGTAGCACGGAAAGCGGAGCAAACTTAACAAGCGCAGCGTCCGTCATTGAATTTTATTTTTATATCTCACAGACAACCGCAACTACATACGATTTTCATGTGGCTAAATATATATATTATATATGTCTAGCGATTCGTCAACATGTTGAGATTGTCTCTTGAACTTGGCAGTGAGCAATCAACTCTCGGGGCAGCTGGACACCTGGGCGTCGGCTGCCAAGCGAAAGCTGATCAATCGTCCTTCACATTATCGAGCCCTACTCACATTTGCTTAGCGGGCACATTACTAATCCCATAATACGTGTCGTCGTCTAGCTAATTGATAACCTTATCGGCAGACGGCCTGTGAGTGCGCCTTTGTAATAAGTAACTCAATAAACAGATACCCTAGGCACTAGGCATTGGGTAATATAAACAATGGGAGAGTAACGCTTGTAATGAACTATGCACTCGCCTCATAATTTATTTGAAAAAGTTCCTCGGTCTGCCATAAATTACGAAAGTCTTATCGCAATAATTTTGTTTTTTTTTTTTTTTTTTTTTTTTTTTTTTTTTTTTTTTTTTTTTTTTT
>NW_022045864.1:676079-690828 GCF_001654015.2 Drosophila navojoa
CAAAAAATTTTTTTTTTTTTTTTTTTTTTTTTTTTTTTTTTTTTTTTTTTTTTGCATATTTAGTTAGATTTTTCCGATTGCAACAGAAGCTAGCGCCCTTTTTGTTGTTGCCAGGCATATGTAGAACATCGCCAGCTGTACGACTCGGTTACACATATTATATGCACAAGTACCCTTTGTTTTGCGAGTGAAACGAAACGATTAACAGAGAGATTTCGTTATACAACAGCAGCATTGGGGCACATGGTCGGACGCGCATATCGCGCTTTGGAAATAACTGGTTCTGCACCGGCCTAGACTGACATTCTCCGCCTAAAGTTGACGAAGTCCAGCACTACTAGAACTATGCTGTAGATTGCCGGGTCACCGGGCATCGTTACGCATTTGCAAGTGGTTCGGGCGGGGGGGCAGCTGGTCAATGGGGTCTCTTTGAGTCTCGCAAGGATTCAACTCACCATTTTTATGCCAGAGCCACGCCACAACACATTATCCAAATTGGAATCGAGTGAATCTAGTTAAATTTGCTCTCAGATCAAGCGAACGCGAAATTCACAACGTTAAGCAAATTGGCTCCTGCAGGGCCTTTTTGAACTGTGGGTCAGCGATTCACACGCCCAGCCAAACCGCAAAGAACTAAAAGCAAAACTTTGTGCTTTGCACCATTTATAGAGGGCGCTAAATGGCGCTCTTCGCTCGCCACTTGCTAGCTGATAAGGATACAGCACACAGAGCACAGCACCAGAGGCGAGTGGAGCAGCAATTGCTCTGGTATGCTCAGAGCATTGCACAATGTGAGCAAATTACTTACAAAATGCTCTCACTTGAATCGTTCTCTCTTGTGGCGTGCCTATCACTATGCCAGCCTGCCTCTGCCTCTCTGGTGTTCTCACTTATAGTTTGACTATCTGACATCTCAAGTGCCTCCAGTTCAATGGCTGATTCCCGCCGAACTTGTAAGGCAAGCAGGTGCTGTAAAAGCCAAATCTAGGTTATTTGCGGGTGTTGAAGGGTGTTTGTTGTTAATGGGATTCAAATATATTAATATTATATTTATTATTAAAAATGAAACCTATGTGATTTACATAGATATTGCCCATCATATATTATACCATAATATATTTATTTTCTAAAAATTATTTATATAATTTTCTAAAAATTCAAAGCTATTTAATATGCTCTAAGCAATACTATATATAAATTATATATTAAAAATTAAATTTTATGTGTTTATTTCTTCTTTATATAAAATATATTCTAGACTTTAGTACATTCTAAATGTATAATCATTAAAAAAAAATATATATATATATATTTTTTTTTATTTATTTAAAAGTTATTTTTAATACTTCATTAGTATTTTAATGACGTATATGTATATACACATTTATAATACGCTATAATTTATTCAATTTACTCTATTTAACATGGCAGTAAAGAACTTTAAAAAGTCGCTGTGGGTCGAGCCACACCCAGGCCTATCATAAAATTGCATTCGATAAGATTTGAGATTCGGTCTGCGGCGTCTGCACCTGAGGCTCTCGTGTCTGGCATGACGGAGTCGTTATCTTATCAAAGACCACATGAGCAACTAATTTTGTGCTGGGCGCTACTTGAAATTTGCAAAAATGGAATTTGTCATCGACCTTATCGGAACATGGCCATAAAGTGGCCGAACATTAATATTTACGAAGCCAGCGAACGTTCCATGAGATAAGGCACACGGCTAGCCAGCGAGTGGACGAACGGCGAAAGTGACGTATGGAACCAGGAGTCCAGTGTGAATCGGAATGATTTAGTTGAAAGTGGCTATATATACGCCGCAATTCAGCAAACCTTATAAGGTGTATACATATGTATATAGCAATGGCTGATCGATCTAGTGGGGCCTATCGAGGGTATTGGGTCTAGAGCACTATTGTTCGGCTGATTAGCAGTGCTAGCAATGCTTGCATTTCAGTCCTTTATGGCTCGCAGTTAGTGGTCTAGCCGGTGGCGATTAGATAACCACTGGCCTAGCTGACGGCCTTGCTGAACTCCATTTATCCTACCTACGTGGCATGCGGCACATTTACCTCAAATGCTCCGGAACGATCTCTACATACATACATATGTGAATATGTTTGTATACACATATATATATATTCATTGTGCTGCAGTGATTTGTTTTTGTTTATATGTATATTTATTTATTTTTTTTGTTTACGCCGAACAGCAGTCCGGCTTATCAATTTGGGCAACGTAAGCGTGCCATGAGTGTGTACTATATAAATATGCTTCTTCGTTTGTCTGTACGTCTGTATGTATGTATGTATGTATCATAAATATGTTTACAATTTGGAATTTGATCCGTATTGACTTATCACTGAAAGTGATTTCTAGTAGCGCTGCCGTGTCGAGTGTGGACTGCCAACTGGGCTGGATTATAGCGCTGTTATGCCGGCTTGAACAGATTTTGTTTTTGATGAATTGCTTTGTATACAATGGGGCATTTTAATTAAATTGTTAATGGGCTTGGGGTAGGTAAGGTATACGGGCTTTCGACTGGTCAGCGATAGGCATGCGACTGGGCCCGTAATCAACGTGGAAAGGGAGTCCCTGGATTTATCAAAGCAAGGTAAATATGATGTCGACAACATAACATTAGAAAATCAATGCAAATTAGAAATACAATTAACATATAAACTGAGGTTGAATCTTCAGACCTGTTTTGTCGTCAACAAATGAATAAATAGTTTTTACTCTAAGCAAAGAAAGCGGATAGTGACTCATCGAACAATGGGTTGGGATACGTGTCTGGAGTTTCGGTTCGTGAACTCCAAAACAATAATGCTAGTTGATAACGCGAATGGAAAGTTGAATAGCACAGCTTGGGGAAGTTTTGAAATTTGTTGGATCAATTTTGGTATATTACGTATGAAGTTTTTAATTTGTTATATATGTATATTCTATACCTAACTTGACCCTGGGAAATAAGCCTAAAACTATTCTTCTGGGCCATACCACATTCGTTGAATATATAACATATATACATACACATATAAACATAATTGCCGGCTCGCCTCTAGTCGAGGTGATTCAACCCCGAAACGCAGCGCAACAAAAGGATACCATTTGGAGAACAAAAGCTGATGGAATCGTGCAGGCAACGCCCTCAACAAGGCCTGCTGATGTGCTTCTTATTGTTTGTTACACACGCACACGGATACACAAAGTGCCGTTATATTAATTAAAAGCTCATTTGTACTAGCCGCACACGCCTTCACACAAGCAAACAAACACACACACACACACACACTTATATATAAAGCGGCGTCAAACCCAAACAAACCGAATCCGCAATTGAGATTGAGAGTGAGAGTGCGATTGAGGGAGAGGGAGAGCCAAACAGAGATGCATAGCCGAATCTGCTCTCAGCTGGCACTCTCACTCTCACGGTTTGACAGTTCGAATAGCTCTTTCAGACGCATTGAAATCAAAGTCACAAATATTTATTGTAAAATATTACACAATATGATAAATAAACAAAATAAAGAAGGTAACCGTTAAATGGCTTAATAAATGCACAAAGAAAATATACAATATGCTGGCTGAACCTGGTGAATGCGGAAAAATCCAATGGCATGCAAATGGATTTCTTTTATTGCTGCTGTAGTCGCTGGAGGCAAATGTAGTTGTTGTTATAGTTGTATTGTTGTTTCAAAGTCACTTTGTCATGCGATTTGTTGTTTTATCAATAATTTATTTAAATGCCGGGGCATGCCCTTCATCTAATTCAACTCACAGAAATTTCTTGAAGAACTTGTAGCATGACACCAACAAATACACAAGGGTTGAAATGATCTTCATGTTGTTTGTTTTTGTTTTTAATGAATTTTGTCGAATTTGATTTCGTTTGTCAAATAGCAAATTGCACAAGCAGCTGAGTTGGCTTAATACTAAACATTTGGTTTAACTTTACATAACACGAATGCTATTAACGCTTTGTAACAGTTAGTTGTTATTTAAATGTCTTGTCTGGAATTTATTTGCTATCTTTTATTTTATTTTATATATATTTTTTTTTTAATTATTTTTTTTTTTATCCTATGCCTTTGAACTTTATGCACCTAGATGAAATTTCACTCTCAATGTCATTTCCGCGTTGAACACGTTTTTCACACTAAGCTGACATAAAAAGAGGAGACTACGCTTTGGTGGTGCTCGTGTGTGTGTGTGTGTGTGTGTATTTGTGGTTCCATGGTTACGGACAAAGCGAAACTCAGATGTGTATGTTTGTGTAGAGAGAAAGAAAGAGATACAGAGAGACAGACTGTGGAAGGGGGAGAGCGCGTACAAAATCCAAATGCTGGAGCTCCGGCAAGGAAAACCCAGCCAATGCTTTCGGCAAAAGTTGACGCACTCGATTGAGCTATATGAAGCTGTGAATGCACTGCAAAGCAACACTATTCATGTTTAAATAAAATATATAAATTAGTTATTATTTATTTTTTTATTATTATTTTTATTCAGTCTTTTTAGAATTTTTTAAAATTGTATTTGTTAAGATTATATATATTATAAGAAGTAATTTATTAGTTGCTCATACTTAATTTTAAAATTAATAAATTAGTAATAATATAGTTGAATATAATTTTAGATTTATATCTATTGTTTTTTGTTTAACACCTGTTTCTGCCTGGCAACAAATCAATATGCCTTGCTGGCGTAGCGTGCGCAGACACGTTCACTTGCTCGGAGCGGGGCAATAAACTTTTGTGTGGGCGCGTTTAAGAGAGGCCAACGCTGACTGGGTTAAGAGCAAACGCAACAAACTTTTGCTGAGCGAAGCCAAGAGCACAGCCGGCAAAATGCAAAAGCTTTCAAGAGCTGCAAACGCGCCGTCAGTTTATAGTGTGCTTCAATTTTAGCTAAGCGTTCCGAAAGCTAAGACAGGAAAGCTTTGTTGCAGTAAAAGCTTAAAGCTGCCAAGCGCAGTTCTGCCAGCTGTTGAGCTTTCGAATAAGTTGAATTGTGGATAAAAGTAGGCATACGAAAAGCAGAAAATATACAAATTTCACAAATTCTTTGCAACGAATTTTTTTTTCTCATCATAATACAATAAAAAAATCAAAGATAAATATTATAAATTGTAGTATTTCCTCTGTGGTTCCTCTTAGTGTTTCCTCTTAGTATTTCCTCTTAGTGTTTCCTATAAGTATTTCCTCCAAGTCCTCGAAGTCTTTAATACCTAGCTGAACGATCACAAACTTCACTTTACGTCACTGCCCGAAGACTCCAACCAGGTGACTGAAGAAATTCTGTAGCTGCAGCCCTTTATATAAGGCGACGCCCACTCAAGCCCTTAGTTGCACTCAAATGTTGTGCTCGGTGCCAGGTAGGAGTCGTTGCAGTCGAGTCTTAAGTGAGAGAGAGAGAACACTCTCTATAGACAACTTTAATGATCTTCGGTTCGTCTGTTCTTCGTCGTTCGAGTTCTGCCACAATTTCAGGCTATTCCATTCCGTACTCATATTCAATAGCCAAATCTAGACTGAAATAGGCTAAACTGGCAGCGCTGGTCAAGTACTATAAAACCTAAAGCACTAAAGCTTAAGTTACCATAAAAGCTCAACAGTTTGACAAGAAAATATACTGAATGCAGTTCAGGTTTCTTATTAAAGCTTTATAAATACACCGCTAGTTGGAAAACAAAATATATGCTTAAAGCTCATACAATTAACTAATTTCTCTACATCTTAGAGCTATGCTTCTGCTTTGGCTATGAATTGGAAGGTCTGTAGTCGTAGGCGGGTCCCAAGCGAACAGACAGATTAATGGGCTGATTCAAGTAATCCTTGATGCGTCTAATAAGTAAACAAATATATTAGATATCTATAATAAATATGTGGTCGAGGTAAACAATAATAGCAGGCTTATCTGCGTGAGTTCCACTTACTGTTTATCTGCTTCAGTCTCATAGTGCTGATAGCCCTTCCGCTTGGCCGATTTATTCAGACGCAGCGATCGACGCAATTCTTTTGGCAGTGGTTTATTCGTCTCCCGTTTCAAGAACTCGGTCAGCTGCTGGCATTTGGCGGCCAGCGTCTGCCAGGCCACACGTATCAGCCGCCGGTGCCTGGATCCTGTGGCGCCAGTCGCGCTTGGTATGGCGTCACTGAGGTTCGTGTTGGAGACGGCCCAGGCGGACATGTTGAGCTGCCTGTGTGCAGACATCGACTGAAAGCTGCGAGCAGAGACGGCCAAGACGATTGCCCACTTGCTTGGGGCTGATAAGATTTACTTAGCTCTCACACCAAATACAAATCGAATTCAATCGTTACGTTTAGACGTAACACTAATACGCTCCACACGTGCGAGTCGGCTATTTCGCCATATCAATTGTTAATTAACTGGCCCAAAATCATTTGGCATTTTTAGTTGAATAGTAATTCCAAGAATCCAATATTTCCCAGTGGGAAACCATGGCTCTCCATAAGGAAGGTGAATGAATGCTGTATCAGTATTGCTTCCGTTTGCTGATTTTCGGCCAGGCAATCAAGACCCAAATGTGCCGTTTTGAATTTTTCGCATAGACTATTTTCAATAAAATTTGCTAGCCTGCAGCCTGGTCGCTCTAGCTGCGTTTTCTGTGCGCTCAGAGGATATGCCCAATGACATCATGTCCTGCAACAAAATACAAATAGCAGTGCCAGCTTCCCGCATAGTCCCTCCGCCTGCCTCGGCGCCCTCGCCAGCAGTGGCATTTGGTCTCCAGCTGCAACTAGATGGCGCCCCGACCCTGGCCACATGCCGCCAGAGCGCCTGCAGCAGATATCCAAACAAAATTGCATGTGGTTGCACGCAGTTTGCCTACACTGGCGACCGGACAGTGACCCAATGTGACTGGGTTTTCGGCCAGCTTGCATTGTTATAAACGAAAATTCGTTTATTGCCATATTGTTGGCACGGACTCGAATTTGTCTTCAAAATGTACACATTTTGGCCGCAGGCCTCTCGCCTGCCTTAATTAGCAGCATCATTGAGAAGCGCATAGAAGGGCATAGAATTTTTCCGCATGCCCAACGTAGATCATTGAAGTTGACTCAATCAAATTTCGACGAATCTTGCGTGATTCAATACAGAATTGATTTCGCTTTCGGTTTTATCGTTAACTGCTCTAATTGAGATTCGCATAGAGAGTGCCGTCAACTTGCTGCAAATGTGCATGTGAATCACTACAAATGACAAAATCATTTGCTCCAGCTGCTGCTCAATGCAGCCACTCGTATCTCCTGCTAGACAATTGAATGTCTTTGCCGTCAGATGAAATCAGTTGGCCTCCAGCTACGTTTATTGATAATATGCAGATGACAGCAGGTTGAGGTGATTGCCTGGTGCCTTATCCCTGTTGCCTCATGCCTCGTGCCTGGTCGATGGAACCCAAAGCTGACCGGAGAGGCTAGTGACTTACCACAAAACTTACTAGAGCAAGCTACACTGACTTTCACACACACCCACACACACAGAGAGAGAGGGAGAGTGAGAGAGTGAGATAGAGAGAGAGAGAGAGAGTGACGGTGAGCTTGAGCAGGAAAGAGTGAGAAAGCTATCTATTGCTGCAAAGCATGCATTTAAAATTCCATTTAAATACCAAATAGCAATAACGGAGAGAAAAATCTTTTGTGAACTACAACGAAAGAGCTGCATAAGTGAGAGTGGCTTACGAATATCCTACAAAAGGCTGTAGATTAGTATATGCTTAACATCAGTCAGCAAATGACTCGGTTCGATATATATCATGAAATGACTGAAGCGGGAAAATTTCCTCTTTTCTGCATGGAATGGCTCTAACAACAGAGCTAGAATTTCAGATTGAATAATTTTGTATATGATGAATATGATTGAATATTATTCCAATATTAATAAAAGAGTTTCTTGACAATGATTCTTCATTCATTTATTATAAAAATTAATAAAATATTCAGCTAGAGTGCTCAGCTTTATCAACGAATATTATCAAAAGACTGACTTTAAAATTTCATACTCACCTTTATGCACACCCCGCCGTGCAGGGTATACAACTGTGACCTCAATTATATCCATTGGCTGTTGCTTTGATAGTCAACTAAAATGTAATAAAAGTAAATTTCAGAAACTATTTACTTAACCTCCTTGCATCCATTACGGGCCATGGCTTTCAGTTTTATTAAATTTTCAAACAAAAGTCTATGCAAAATATGACATTTGGTCTGCCTTAGTTAGATTTGTTGGATTTGACTACCGGAACCTCGGAAGCCTAATCGTCGTATGTATATTTGGTTTCAATTTATTAAAAACTTGTTTGGCTGGCCTTTGCCGTTGGCCCCGTTGGCCAGTCCTTTTGAAATGTGTGTGTCAAATATTGCTATTTACCGTTATGCAATAAAGCGCAATAATATTTTTGAATCAACTACGGCATATATCAATCAATTTTTGATTAGTCGACCTCGGCTCGGTTTGTATAGGAGAATCGGCTCTGTTTGCAATGTCAGGCAAATATTTGAGGCTGTTGCAAATAAAGTTTCTGAGGGGGGGAGAGCGGCACGCAGATTAAGGTAACAGTTGCCAGCAAAATTAAATAAGCCCGCCTGTTGCCAATACTAATGCCGATGTGTGCAGCTTAAAGGCCGGACCAGCTGCTAAATTAGACCAACAGCCAAGAGAGGGTGCGAAAAAAAAAAATAGAGCTGAAAAAATTGTATGTAGGAAAAACTTCAAGGATTCGCTGCACGTTCGCATCTTTAACGCCATATGTTGACTCTTGCTACATTTTTGCAACAGCACAGAGGGAGATAGATAGAGAGAGGGTGAGCGGGAGTGGGAGACTGGCACATATCCTTTATCTTATATGCGCTATTTTATGCCTGTGGGCAACAACTACAGCAACAATAACACCCGCCTCTGGCCTACACTTTCTTTCACTCCAAATACCCTCACTTGGGGTTGTCTAACTTTGTAAATAAGTTTGTAGAGCCTAAACTCCTTGAATATATTCTTGATAAACAAAAAGGACTTTTAATTTATTTATATGGTAAATGAAATATAATTAAATGTCGAACTATTAAGCCAATAATAAACTCAATATTTTACATTTAATTTTAAATCATACTCTACTACATATTGATATTAATTTAGATGTCTATATTGAGTTACTTTATCCCTACACTCGCACAATTATTTTTGCAATCGCAGCTGTACTTAAATGGTATATATACCTACCCAATGCAAAGTGTTTCATATAAAAACAACATGACTTTCATTGTCAATATTTACAAAAATAATAATCACATTTATTTTATTAATATATATATTTTTTTTTAATATTTAATTTAATGTTTTTTAAGATATGGAAGACTTTGTTGTACTTTATTTATTTTTATTTTTTATTTTTTGTGTTGTATTTTACCTACTTAAACATAATCATATATGCCCTGGAAGTTTATTTGCATAAAGAACAGTAAATTTTTATACAACAATAATTAATATTTGCTCTCTTTCTTGCACCTATAAGGGCATTTGGTGCTCGATCCTCTCTGGCTTTAACTCTTCTCTCTCTCTGTGCTTTCAGCCGCCTCTGTCAACAGTTTTGGTGTTGCTGTTGTAGTTGTTGCTGCGACTGCTGTTTCGCTTGACTTTTTGCCAATAGATTGTGTGCCAGAGTTTGGCATTTTATAACATAAACTTTCATTTATTTTCGCTCGTCTTGTGCCACATCTTTGCTGCTGTGGTGCCCAAGTTGTTGCTCGCATTGTAATGGGTAGCCACATATGCCATGTCCACAAACAACTATACAAGCACTCACACTCACACACACACGCATGTCTATGTATGTGTATGTAGGCATACATAAACGAGTACACAAGAAGTCGTCTGCTGCTGTCTTGACATCTGTCTACTCGGCCCCAAAGCCCGCCGCCTGAAAATCGCCCAAAAATGTACATTTGCATGCACATCAGCGCTGGGCGTACATTTATCTCGCTGACTGTGGCTGTGAGTGTGGTGCTGGCAGCGCTCGCCAAAGTAGGCCGCCAGTTGTTGCTTAATGCGGCAAGGATATCAAAGCAGCCAACTGCCCCACGCTCCACTTGACTGAAACATGTCGAGTCCCAACTCCTGCCCCAGCAGCTCGCGACTCCGCTGCAGCAATTGAGCGTTTTTAAAGAGAAGTTTTCCAAGTGGAGCTCCAAGTCCTTACACATTCATATAATTATGCATTATTCAGCAGCGGCAAGAAATGCTCTCATAATGAACTATAACTCAAAATATCTTGCTTAAATATCTAATCCAAATGCTCTCTGTTGGCCCATTGCTGAGCCTAGTCGACCTTCTTCAAATGAACCAAACTATGCAACGTCTCCCAATGTCTCAATTTCTCAGTCTAACCAAAGTTGATTTATTTCACATTATTTTCTGTTGCCCCAAATATGTAAATACCGATTGCAAAGTGGAAACAAGGCACCCCCTCGAACGCCTTGCCCTCGTTCGTTTCAGTTTTCGGGCTTGACAACAAATCCATACCGCATATGTCATTGGCGAAGTGGGATCTGTCGTTTTCGCATAGCCTTAGGCTGTCAGCTCTGCCAAGTCGATCACGGCGTGCACAGCCAACGGCTGTGTCCGGGCCTCTATAAGAAAGCCATTCAAGCGCTACTGTTTTCATTTTTTTTTTTTTTTTTTCACATGGCAACCCACACAATCGACCGACCATTTGGCTTAAATATTTTATGCAAATTTTCAATGTAATAAAAATTTCTTCATGTCCACACACACACACATACATATGTATATGTGTGGGGAAATAAAAGTTGATGCCAATGCCGTTTGTCTTTCAATACATTTCTCTTCGCTGCTCAGGCCGTGTCCCATCCAAACCCCTCCGCCCCTCCTCTGCGCCCTTTAGTGTACAAGTGCGCTGCCAATGATTTTCAATATGTCGCAACTTTCGGTCCCTGCTTGCGCTATCTTCCGGGGCTGGGTTATCTGGACCCCGATACCTCCAGCTCTGGCGCTGAACCGCAGCAGCTTGAAACAAATGTCGAGTTAATGCTTCGGCTGACGTTGCCACAACGACACAACGACGTCACAAATTCCAGCGACAATGAATGCCGCATGGACATGACCTCAATTGCATAGACTACACACACACACACACACACACATGCAAATTGGTTTGATCGACACCAATACCTAAGGGTTGTAAGTGTATGTGTGTGTGTGTGTGTGTTAACGACCTCAAGCCCAACTGTGTAACACATTGCCATCACTGTCATCTCCTGGGCGGACAAGTGCGAGATGTCGCCGAGTGAGCGCCAATGCAGTCAGCTCCACTTCCATATGCCATAAGCCGCGCACCTCAGCCAGAGTTTCCAGCTCAGTTTCAGGCTCACTCTCAGCCACGGCCTCAGCCTCGGCCTCAGCCCAGCTTCAGCTTCAGTTTTTCCTTTTTTTTTCTGTTTATCGCGCTGCAGTTTTTCCTTTTTCCTGCCGGCTGGCTTTCGCCCTTCGCTTTTATTTTATTTGATATTACTTTATCAAGGCGTCAACACGTTCTCAAGGTAACCTTGCCGGCTGCCCGTCTGCCTGGACGCTGGGTTCATTGTTTTCTGTTTATGATGCACTTAAATTTAATATTTTATTTTAATGTATTTCGACAGCAAATGCAGCAACACAGTTTCCACTGGCTCCCCGAGCAGATATTCGGATGCTCTACGCAGCTGATGTGTGATGTGATATATGTATTCGGCTATGCATTATAAATTTGCGAATTAAAGTTCCGCTCTGTTGTTTCTCTAAATAGTTTCAGGAATTCACTTAATGGCTTATGCTGAAACGCACTCGAAATTCTGAATGATTTACCAGCCTTGGAGCAAAGTTGAAACTATGTGCGCGGCAGAAGGATTTTAAAATTAATGAAGCTCTTTTTTATTAGTCTCGCTTAAAGCTCTTGATTTCAATGTGTTTGACTGCGCTTAAGCGAGAGATACGCCTTTGCTTCAATTTGCTTTCTGCTTTCGCAGAATACTCTTTGCATTCAAGATGAGAGTTGCTTTCGCAGAATTTTGCAATCAGTTGGTGTACCCTGCTCGCTCACATATGCTGACGCGACTCCTGTGCGCCTTTGATGTGGCACGTGGGCACGTCCCGTTTATGGATGGGGCCGTCTGGCAGGCGGCTTGGCATTTGGCATTTATTTCTTTTGTTGTGCCTAACATAATTCCAATCAACAGTTTGTATCAATAAATAACGGCAGCAGGAGGCTGGCCAGCAGCAGCGGCCCGCCTCCGGCCCCCAGCTGGGCCACGCGACCTGCCCGCTAATGAGGGCTCAAAGCGGCCTTACCTGCCGCGAAAAGGAAAGCGCTTTTCCTTTTTATGCACAACAGTCGAGTGTCTCGTAAAAATTTCAATTATCCTAAATGATTAACTTTGTTTATTACACAGCTGCAGGAAGCTGCGCGGATGGCGCAAGGACGCGCCCCGTCCTGGCACATCATTTATCAGTTTATGACTTGATTCTATTATTTATTGGCACTCGAATAGAGGGCCTGTCGTCGGGGCGTGGCAGGCAGGGGGGGCGGCCATGCGGGGCTGCTTCGACGCGGCGCAATTTCAATTATAATTATGTGCAAATCGTAAAAAAAAAGGCGGAGCGAAAGAGACGGCACCTTGTGCGCCTTAGATAAAAATCACTTAGTGTGCGTCACACACACACCCACACACACACACATGCAAAGTTTATAGCTAACAAAAATCGTTAATAAATTAAGCGGAAATATATTTTCCCAGCCATTGCCGGAGGTCATTGCTGTTGTTGTTGTTGCTATTGCTACTCCTGCTACTGTTACTGTTGTTGTTGTTGTTGTGGTTGCTGCTGCTGCCTCGCTCCATTTGGTGCTTTTAGCAAATACTTCTCGTGCCATGCTCTTGGCCGTGTAATGGTTTTTTAATTTTAGTGTCGTTGAAATTATGGTCGAAACAATAATTTAATAAGTTAATGTCTTCTTTTTCCACTCTCTCTTGCTGGCGCTCGCTATTTGTATTTTATTTGGTCGTTGTTGTTGCTGTTGATGTTGCTGTTGCCGAAGGCGAACGCTGAATGTTGGCAGCGTAAACAATTTTCATTTGCTGCCACGCCCCCCCCAGACGCCCCACCTGCCGCGCTACTACGTGTGTAAAGGGCAACCAGCAATTTTCTCGCAGTGGCAACAATGTTATTTATGTATACAGTTTGTTGTTGTTGTTGTTGTTTCTATTGCTGCTGCTTCTCCTGCTCCTGCTCCTGCTCCTGCTGCTGCTGTTTTTGCGGCCAGCAGGTGCAAACTTTGCGGTGGCTGCTGCAGAGCCAAGCAGAGCTTTGGCAACTGGAGTCCAGGAGTGCCGGAGACGTTTGTATGCCTGCTGCTGCTGCTGCTTCTGCTGCTGCTTAAATTGTTTTCCCCAACGGGGGAGCTTCTAAACAGCTGCTGGATTGTTGCCATAGCCTCTGGCTATTAGCTACTACCAGGAATAGGCTAAGTGACTGATCAACTTAATATATATGCATGTATAGGTAAACATGCAAGTTTTTCTAGTTAATGCTAAGACTAGTCGCCTCCCAGCTACCCGCCCCGCCAACTACCCGCTCGCTGGGTGGACAACCCTTGATGGGACCTCAGACACAATTGCGCCCGGCAATGGCAAGGACTTTATGACTCGGGATTGTTTTTTATTGCATATATCGTATGTAATTTGATGTTTTATGCTTTTCGGGCAGAGTTTGAAGGCTTTGCTGGCTTGCCGCAACTGGGCCGGCTCCAGTCATCCAGTCAGCCAGTCATCCAGGCAGCCCAGTCAGCTAACCAGGTTAGCTAGCAATTTTGCATAAATATTTTAGCATTATACTTTATGATTTCTCTTCTATATTTTTTTTATTTACTTCTGACCATCCCCAAAAAGAAGAAGCCAACAACTCTGCATGCAAAATATGCACACTAGGCAGATACTCTGTCTGTTAACATGGGAAACGAAGATGGGCAGGGATAGCTATATGATTGACATCGTATTTTGGGAAAAAGAGCGGTAGCTAGAGCATTCCAGCATATATAGACCGAATCAAGGTTTGTCTGCGACTGTCTGCTGCAGAGATAGGCAACCAATATACCCGCCTAGGAGGTGTACAGTCGAGCAGCTGCAGAGTCTGGCTGCATAGCGTATACATTTTGGAGCAAGCCAAATAAAATAACATGGGCAAAAAGTAACGAGAATGACGACAAGCCTGACATGCCATGTGTCCTGTATCCTGCCTCTAGATGGCCTGACATTTTCGGTTGTTGCTTGCTAAAAGCAAAAGAAACAACAATGTGGAAAAAACTCCAGTCGGAAAAAAGGGCGGCATATGACTTGACGGTCTGGCACGGGGCACGAGGCGGGGCACGGGGCACATACCCAGTAAGCCCGAGAAACAAAAACACATACGCAAAAAACATAACCAATTTGTGTCATCATAATTGTAATTCGTAGTCGGCTGCTGCACCACTCCCGCCCGGGCGGTGCTGGCTGTGTGTTTGTCTCTTCTGTGGCAACAAAAAACAAGCGAACTACAAAATTTAGCATATTTTGGCATAACATATGCAAATTTCAGCTGGCATCCTTTATTTTAGGAATTTAAAATTTTGATATATATATATATGTATGTATACAAATAGAGAGAGAGAGAGAGAGAGAGAGAGAGAGAGAGAGAGAGAGAGAGAGAG
>NW_022045864.1:698956-712170 GCF_001654015.2 Drosophila navojoa
TTATTTTTGATTTTTATCATAAAAATCATTTATAATAATCAAAAATAATTTTTTTTCAAAAAATTGCTAATAAAAGTTTATCCTTTTTTTGAATTTGCCGTAAAAAAATAACTTATGTGTGTTTTTCCCTCTCTTCTTGGCGCTTCCTAAAGGCTTCAATTTTTTTAAATTCATAACTCTTATTTGCGGTCCCTGGTAGTAATTATTGATAGCCCAAATTAGAGATAAATACAGTTGCATTATGCAAATCAAAATAATTCAATTCAATTCAATCTAAAAATAATTAGCTTTATTTTATTAAGATTAAATTTTCAAATGAGAAATCTAGCAAATAGAAATTCAAACATATTCAATTACAATTGATATGCCTCATTGAGTATTTGCATAGCTTAATATTTTCTTAAGAATTGCTTGTATTCATTTGAGCCATCAAATTTAAAGTAGCTTTCGCTCTGCACTGAATTTATTTACAATGTAATAATAATTTTACGTTTAGCACTTTGCATTTCTACTGTGAAGTAAATATATGCTCACTTTTTATTTTCCAGCAAAATTCGACTTTAATATTTCGCTGCTTGCTTACAAATCTGTCGCTAAACGAAATGTTATTCAAATTTATTTGTAAATTGAGTTTTACACTCAAAGAGAGAAAATGCTGCAAAATTTAGCAAGTTGCTTCGTTCAGCTTTTGCATACTTGGGCTAAGTAGTCCAGAATAGTTAACAAACTGTAACTCGTTAACTTCTTGAAGACTTGCTCAAGTATTCTCTCTTCCTCTCTTCTTCTGTTCTCACTCCATTTTCTTTCGGTGTGACCCACATATGAGCAGGAGCAGCGCACACAATGCAGCCTGATTGAGCGGGCCTTCAATCAGAAGCTTAAGCCACGACCTGGACCTTGTTTACCTCCAGTGCGCCTCGTGCGCTGACAGCGAACTCGGAAATTGTTTATATCTTTTTTGAGATATGCCTGGCTCGCCTGCTATGTATATATGTTGGCTATAAGCACCGAGTTTCGTATATATTTGGACAATTTATGAAGGACGTCGCCTGGACGCCGTGTCAGGATGAGGGGTCGGAGCAGAGGGATTGGAGTAAACCAAGCCACAAAATGCCCCTAAGACGCAAAGGCCATGAACTACGACCTCAACTCCGTGCCCTTTGGGATTAGAGACAAATTAAAATTGTAATATTTTATTTATGTTGTGTATTGTTGTTGTTGTTGTTGTTGTTGTTGTGGCACAATAAATGCTGAGGCAGGACATTCGTCCTGCCACATTGTCATTCGATGCGGAAGGGGCTTCCATAGAGACGGCAACTTTTGGCATGGTCGGCAGTAGGGTGTGGGGGGTAGGGGAGGCGGGCCCAGTTGGTCTGTTGGTATTAGGGGTTAATTTGTGTGTTTATTGCAGTTGGACAAGTTTGCGTTTGTGTTTGTATTTGGTCGCCGTGGGTGGGCGGCAGATACTTAAATGTATTTACCAGCAATACAGCAACAGCAACAGCAACAGCAGCAGCAACAACAAACAACGACAACAGCAGCAACACCAACAATAAGTAACAACAATGAGCAAACGGCAAATGCCGAACGGCAACGAAAAATTGTAGACTATTTAAGAAATTTATGTGCGGATGTTTCGCCGTCGGGATATTTCCGGTTTATGATGATTATGTTTTGCGCGCCAGCACCCGCACTTGCCTCCGTCCAGCTGCGCTCTCCCTCACTCACATACACACTCTCTCTCTCTCTCTCTCTCTCTGTCTGTCTGTCTGTCTGCTACCTCAACTCAATTCCCTGGCTCGCCTGTCGACTCCTTGTGGTGCTACGTTTTATTTTCGTTCATTTTTAACAAGCGGATTACGCTTTTGCCACGTTATTGTTGTTGTTGTTGTTGTTGTTGCTTTTATAACTCTGTCTCTATGCAATAGCTCTGAGCCGGAGCTTGGGTCGGACTTTCATTTCTTTTGTTGCTGCCAGCATAATGCATAATAATAATCATAACAATAATTTCTTTTATTTCTATTCGTTTTTATTTTTTATACGCTGACCAAAGTTTTTTATTTCTTCGACGCATAATTCTTGTGTGCATTTTAATTATTATTTGAAAAGCATTTTTACGCATTTGCATTTCATTCTATATTTACTTAAAATATAATGTTCTTGAATTGCTTTCCATGGCTGAAACACCTATCATCCTTAGGCAAATGCGATTTAAAGTTTATCTTCCACTCTCAGCATGCAAATACATTTAATATACGTTTGCTGGTCAGTTTGAATATAAAGCTTAATTAGTTTTTAGCATTAAAATGTAATAAGTTTAAGAGCTTAAATCAATCTTGATTTGATTTCTTTGATTCATTACGTTTTGTTTGTGTGTCCCCAATGCGTGCGATTCGCATTCATTTCCTGTGCTGAATCCCGTGCTGCAACTGTTTCACCGCAATTCCGCAGTTAAATGAACAGAGCTGGCAAATTGCTGGAGCAACCACAGTAAATGTGGCTTACAAAGCCACCAGAAGCTCCCCTCGTACCACTTCCAACTAGCCAACTTCTTAAAAAGTGAACAACTCCGAATTTGCAGTACGCAGAGAGAGAGAGAGAGACAAACGGCATGAAAGGAGTGCAAATTAATTTGCCTGACAACAAAAAGAGTGCGAAGAGTAACGGCAGGAATACACACACGCACACGCACACTCACACAAAGAAGTGGGGTATTATTTTTATTTCTTCATACAAAGGCGACATCGTCTGGCTTTTATTATGGGTATTCCGCTCACTGGCATTACATTTAGTGCCTGGCCATTGTTGACGCTACTGCTGCTGTTGTTGTTGTTGTTATTGTTGTTGTTGCTGCGATTGGTGTTGCCTTTGGTCAACGGCCGGCCACAAAAAGTAATCTCTGAGCATAAACGCATAGCCTGGCTGCAATTATGCCGAATGCTGAGCATAATGCGACCACAATTTTCATTACCACACACAGCGAACGGGGGCTTTTTGGATATGTCCACCCAAATGTCACTCCAACAACAACAACATCAAGAGCAACAACAACAAATAATGCTAAATTTTTATATTAAAGCTCCTGTGTTTGTGTATGTGTGTGTATGTATGTAGTATATTTATGTATGTGCGTCTCTGGTGCTAAGCCTGAAAACGCGGCCACGACAAAGTCGCGCATAAAGCCAAAAACAATAACTGGGCTTTAACCCGTCGCCTAGCTGCATGCACGCCTCATAAAAGTCTAATTAATTAAAATCGTGCCCGAGTCGCCCAGAGGCATCACCGACAACGCGACGAGCGCCCCCAACGGCAGCAACAGCCGCAGCAGCAGCAACAGCAGCAGCAGCAACAACGAAAGCAGCAGCAGGAGTCGCTGTGGGTGCGTCAGCCAACGGCTCGTATGCGTAATGCGCGCTGGGACTTTGGCGGCAGACGCTAATTAAAAGCCTGCAGCACAACTTTTCTAACAAACAAGATATGGCAATTGGCTGCCATTAGACCGAACGTAAAATACTCTAACAGATGGGAATTTACATATATGAAAGATAAGGTTTTTTTTTTTTTAATATTTATATACTTATGTTGTAGCTAAGATTGAGATTGAATAGATATAATCTATTAATTTATTAATTTGTAAAAGATAATTATAGTTGAGGCATTATCAGCTAGAGACTCAATAGGGATGAGTTTTTAGTTACAAATTAATAAAAATAAAACTATATTATTTTTATTTTTTTATTTATTTATTTTACTAAGATTTTTAGATGATTTTTTTTTTTTTTTTTTGCCTAATATTTTAGAAATTTGTATAAAATATAAACATAAATAAAATATATAATTAATTTGCAGTATAGAGTTGTAAATATTCAGCAGTATGCCGATATACTGTCTGTCTCTCTCTCTCTCTCTCTCTCTCTTACACACTTTCGCTCTCCCCTTCTCTCCCTCCCACTCGTGGCACATTTAGCAAAGCTCTTCGCTCAGTCAGCATGCCCAGTGGGCGCATTGAACGGCTGCAAATATCAGCTGCTAGAATAGTAGTTACAAAGGAACTGCCAACACACTTTTCCAGCGAGTTATAAAGTTAATCAGGCCTCAAATGTTATCCCCAGTGAAAAGCTAAAGCTGCGCCAGCATCAGACGCAGCTGGAGCCATTGGAGCCGCTGGAGCAGCAGCCGCATTGGAATTTGATTAAAAGTACTTTTAATAAAGTTCCTTTGCTACCATTGATGATATTTATTGCATGCGTTTTTCATGGCCTCCTCCCCTCCGAATGTTAATTAGTTTTTATGATGTGCATGTGTGCGTGTGTGTGTGTGTGTAGACGAGCGCGCACACAAGCCGGATCAAGCCTGCAGGATTATGGCTTATTAAAAGGCTTATGAAAGTCAAAAGAAAGTTTACTTAATTTCAGTTAGTTAAGCGCCAATGAAAGCGGCCCACTTGAGCATTGACCAAAAAACTTTTCGCTGCCCTTGCCAAATGGCCAATAAAAATGGCTTAGCTCGATACAGCGGCCAACAGGGAGTTGGCAATTTCACAAGAATTTTTTTGGATTAGACACTCGCGAGTTTATGGCCCGGACATAAATTCAAATGGTCCAACATAAAATCAAATAAAAATCTGCAATAAACATCAAATTGACAACACGTTGAGCACAATTCCGGCCATTGTCGTGGGTTGATCTCGGAGCCAACTTATTTGCATGCTTGGCTTTGCCCATATTCGGTTTAAAGCAAATTGTTTTCCTCTTCAATTTTCGCTACAAATATGAGCAATTTCTTTCAATTACGGCGCAACTTCAAAGCATGTTTGGAAAACTACAGACGAGTGAAAAGAAGTCAGCAGAACGAATAAATTCGACTAAATTGTAAGCATTATTCGGTCAGCTTTTCGCTAGCCGGGGCCAATTAATATTTTTGTTGTGCTGCAGCCTTTGCTCTATTCGGTTTCCTTGTTAGCCGCGTCGTTGTTTTGGCCGGTAGCCAGGGACAGTCGCCTAACGCTTCAATGACCAAATGCGTACCTTTGTCCAGCCCCTGCCTGTGGCCGGGCACGTTTCTGGGTATTTTACCCCGCAATTATGAGCGCAATTGTGCGCACTTTTTCCCCGGCTTTGACTGCGCATTTTAATGTTTTCTCCAGTTTTCCCTTTTATTTTAAATTTTTCCTTTTGGCAGAAATAAAAAAGGAAAAGAAACATAAAATAAAATAAAAAAGATCGTTAAGAAAGAGTTTCAGACATGCTGGGCACGTGCTGATTGATGTAAAATGCGTAATGAGCGCGGTTGCACCTGTGACAGGTGGGTGGGTGCCCAAGGTATAGATAGATAGATAATGACCGCTCTGTGATAAAAAGTTTTCCAATTAGAATATACCTAGCAGTTACCCAGTGCACTTGGAATGTTCGACCCTTTTCCCTGGCCACTCGCCAATGAGCCAATTAAAAGCAATCTAATGTAAAATGTATTAAAAATTGCTTTTATCTTATTTTATGTATAGTAATTATTATTGTACAGTATTTTCTAGGCATTTAGCTTTTATTTATTATACTAAATATACTGCAAGCGTATTAAGTAAAGTAATATTAATAAACTCCTATGTAAATAAATAAATATTTTTGTAGACTTTTATTATAAATTAAAAATATTAAAAATTAAATACATTAATGTTGTATGCTTTATTTCATATTTTCTATTTAAAGATTTAAAACACCCACCCTTTGTTCATGTTTTATCTATTGTCGCTTAGCGACTTATCGATTATTGTGGCATTACAGCAAAGCACTCTAAAGTTCTCTTCACTTTGCAACTCTTTCTCTTCATAGCAATCTCTCTCTCTCTCTCTCTTTCATTCTATATCCATCACTCTTTCTCTCACTCTCTATCTATCTACCTCCCTCACTCTCTTTGTACATCTGTCTCACTCCGCACTCTCTCTAACTCAATGACTTTGCCTCTCTCTCACCATTATCGTTTCCTCTCGCAGTCTGTCTCTCTTTCCCACTTCTATCAGTCCTCAGTAGAGCAGCGGAACAGTCAGACGAAATCGTGAACGCCGCAGCAGAACACTGACTAGCTTAAGGCCCACGCAGACAATGAGCAGTACGGCCAATCCAGATCGGAGAACTAGAACCGATATGAAGCCCAGATTGTAGTACTGTACGATGGACATATCTTCCTTCCAAATGCGCATATGCGGAGCACCTTTGTGGCGCAGCACATATTCAGTCCACCAGACGGCGTTCTGCAGCGGAGTCATGGGCATGTCGCGCAGCCTCCTGGATGTTTGATGCGCATTTTCTGAATAAAACGGATTCTCGATGAGCTCCTTTATTAACTTCGTTATGGAATCAACAGTCATCGTGGACGGATCCAGTATTTGAGCCAGTCCGGATTGCTTCATTAGCTCGGAGTTGGCGAACTGATCGTAAAACAGCGGCACACACAGCATGGGCACCCCGTAATAGGCGCTCTCAATAATGCTCAAGACTCCGGCATTGGTGATGAACAATTTCACATTCGGATGAGCCAACAAAGCCCGCTGCGGCAATATTTGTCTCACATATACTTGATCCGATTTGTTGGGCAGCGGCTCCTCAAATTTGAAGACGACGCGCTGCTGCAGCTGCTGAAAGCTTTGCAGCATCATTTCGACCAGCATGGGCGGGAGCCAGCTCGCAGCTACCTCCAATCCCATCGAGAAGATGATGACTCCATGCTCGGCTGCATCCACAAATTGCTGAAGCTCCTCATCGAGCTCAGCGCACGGCTGTTCCAGGTGCATGCCCGCCACCTCGATGACATTGGGAACGTTGGAGCGGGCCCGCCCCAGGCTGAAGTGCTGATTGATCAGCACCAGAGCGAAGTTTTGCCGAATATTATATAGACTCTCCGCACTTTCATGGAAGTAGCGCTTATACAGGGCCAACTGCTTGGGCAGATACACCATCTGCTCCAGCAGCCACTCCTCTGTGATGTATATCCAGTTCCTGATCTTATTCAGAATGCTGAACCCATTCGAATAGCCATTTGCCACTATTGGCTCGTACACACTGATGGCCCTATTGCCAGCCAGGTAGTTAATGCTCCAAGAGGTTCCACAGATCGACAGCCCCACCAGCGGGGCCTTGAAGTGGTGTGCAAAGCCAAAAAGTGCATCTGTGAACGTTGCTTCGACTATCACCATGTCGAACTGGGCACTCGCATCCTGGAGCAGCGCCTGGACACCCGGCTCACTGAGCACACAGTTCGAGGACTTGTAGAAGAACGATGCGACGAACGAGGCCTCTTCCCACTTGGCCAAGGGAAACTTCATGTCAACGGTTGACTCTCTAACATCTACAATTTTTGTTGAAATATTCGAATATCAATTAATGGAATGTAAAGAGTGAACTGCATGGCATAAAGATAACCCAAAGATTTCTATTAACAATTGTAAAATTGCTAGCCTCCTTTCAAGAGCATATTCCACTGCAATCAAAGATCGAATTCGTATACCTTGTGTGTGTTTCATCTATTGCTCACCTGCCATTAAGTGATCCAGCGCGTTGACCCGTATATGACGAGCGCCGTCGATGTCCGGTAAATATTTCCTTCCAGCTGAGATGATGGTTACCTGATGGCCCTTCTGGACAAGCGCCGTCATGTAGGGCGTCAGGAACAGGAATGACGACGCAGAGCTATATGAAAATATGGCTAAAATATTGGCAGCAAGTGCCTGCTGTAGGCAAACACCGATTACTAGCAAAGCGCCACTCAAGTGCCCCATCATAGTGCGGCACCACGACCGAACATTTCAATGCTCGCGTTCGTACTGGGCTCTATTGAAGCTATCGCCGGACTTGGATAGTCTGAGGACTCAGCTGTGGAGAGTGCAACTAATCTTATCACTGGCATTGGCATTGATATCGACTCCCAACGACGAGTGGGCCGAATACCGTTTCAGTTGCATTTCAATATTGGCAGCAACAGGAAAAGCAGACTCTGCAAATTGATTTGTTTTGATTGTTTACTGAAAATAAATATTGATTGGCCTTCAGATATAGAAGTTGTTGATTATTTAATAAAAGTCATAAAAAATCTAAAATATTTAAAGATACTAAAGTTTATTTGGCAAAACTATACACATTTGCGTGCTTATCAAGGTGCTATCTATAAAGAAATAATACATATTAATTGCCGTGTCGTTATCAACTGATAACAGCTGAAAATAAAAAGAGCAGAGAAGCGAGCTAGTGAGCGCAGCTATACGAGAGTGCTCAACTTGTAGCTGAGCGACTTATGGAGAAGAAAATACAGACAATAAACCTAGACTTTAATATGATATGAAGAATCAGTCCTCTGGGAAATGGACTTATCCGCATGTCCAAGCTTCTCTACAATGATGTCTTCAGATTCAATATCGACATTGTGAGAATACTATTTATTCCCCAATCCAAATTTATCATAGTGGGAAGACACACAGAGCATGGAAGCTGCACAGTAGAGCTTTTCTAGAAGCCAATAGCTAAAACAAGGCTGTTCTACAGTTGGATGTAGATGTTGTCCGACTTTTGCTGCTTGTCGTGCCCAAAGATGAAAGGAACTACTCAGGCTTCAGCTCGGCTGCATCGAGGACACTTAAAGCTGAAGCGATTGCCAGCTGAGATTATTTTTACTTGAGGCCTTTGTCGGCATTCGCTCTATATGGACTCGCACACAGAAAGCGCGAAAATAAGGCTGAAATGCAGGCAGGTGAAAGCACACACTCAACGCCGTCAAGCCATCGCCCACATGAGCTGCGCTGCTCCGCCGCCACGTCCGCGCATATCACTGGGCGCGCTCGCACTGGGCATTATTGAAATTATCGACGGGCCTGGGTCGATTGTGGGCAGAGGTAGGCAGAGCAGGGCTAATCTTATCAGTGCGCTGCTATGGGTAGTTGGTTGAGGGGTAAATGGCGAGCATCTCTCCACTTCAGTTGGATTCCGCACTGTGAACGGGCGGCTTGCACAATGCGGCTGCAGCTGCTGCGGATTGGGGGCCTAGCCCTCATGACATTACTGCTGTCGGGCTGCCGGGTCTGGGCTGGCAGAATATTGGCCGTGTTCCCCTATGATATGCACTCGCAGTGCATGCTACTGACGCCCTACCTGCTGGCGCTGCTGGAGCGGGGTCATCAGCTGACGCTGATACACAACCTTAAGAGCTGCGAAGTGGTTGAGCAGCTGCATTCGATACGCATCAGCGAGCACTATAACGCAACATTTGGTGAGTGGAAGAGATAATTATGAATGAATTGAACGTAAATTCAAATAAATAAGTATTCACTATTAAAATTATTTATTAGGGATAAATTTTAAAATTATTTAAAGAAATAAATTATTTAAATAATAATAAAATAAAATAAAAATGCACCTTCAAATTTATATATAAGGGGCAGTTTAATTAAATAAAATTGCGCTATTATAATTATTTGATATTTGATATTACTTTAAATTATTAAAATTCAATTTAAAATTTTTTTAGATATTAAATTGAAATTAGTTAAAAAAATTCTAAATTCTATATTAAAGATAATTTCTAATATTACGGAAACCAAATTAAATAAAATTAAAGTTCACTCTTAAAATTCTTTACTAGGTATCATATTTTAAATTCAATTAAAATAATAAAAAAATCATTGGTAAAAATATTTGAATACATAATTTTTTTAAATATTAAAATTAAATTATATAAATTATCTTATAGATTTTGTTTTTTAAATTATGGAAATTATATTAAAATAATTTTAAAATTCTAAACTCTTTATTAGAGGTAATTTTCCAATTTATTGCATTAAAATAGGTAAATTAAATATTTAAAACAAAGTTATGAAATGAAATGATGTCAACATTGTTTATTAGATTTACTAAATTAACTCAAAACGCATTCTGAAAATGCTCATTCCAAAACAGATTACAATCCTGAATCGTTTACGGTAACGTCCCGATGGGTGGAGATGGACTTCATCAGAAAGTACTTCATCAAGATAAATCTAAATGTGCTCTCCACGCCCGCGGTGCAAGCGCTCCTCAATTCCAATGCGAGTTATGATCTGGTGCTCATAGAGCCCTCGTACACGGATGCGCTCTTCGGGCTGGCGACGCATTTCAATGCCAGTCTAGTTGGTCTGGCCACCTGTGGATCGGATTGGAACGTGGACACCTTGGTGGGCTACATTCCCTCCTCATCCCTTGAGCCCCTTATGCCCAGTGGCTTTAAGCGCGCCGTGACGCTGCTGGACCGCATCAACAACTGGATCCTCATCGCGGAGGAGTGGCTGATACACAAGCTCATCTTGTTGCCATCGATGCGATCAGTGCACGAACATTTCTTTGGCAACCTCAGCCAGGGATTCATGGACATACGACAGAGCTTCTCGATCGTGTTGCTGAATCAGCACTTCAGCCTCTTCCCTGCACGCTCGAATGTGCCCAGCTTGGTTGAGGTGGGCGGCATGCATGTGCCAAAGGTGGTGGAAAGGCTGCCGCCGGAGCTGCTCGAGTTTATAGAAGGGGCGCAGCATGGAGTGATTATCATGTGTCTGGGCTTGGAGGTGCAGAGCCGGCACCTGTCGCCAGCGACGCAGGCACTGATGGCCGAGGCTTTTCAGACGCTGCCTCAGCGTGTCATCTGGAAATTCGAGGACGATTCCCATCCTGCGGTGAACAGCAGCAGTATCTACTTCAGCCAGTGGCTGCCACTCCAAGCCCTCCTCGCGCACCCCAACGTGCGCCTCCTGATCAACCATGGCGGCATGCTGAGTGTCTTGGAGGCCGCCCACTTCGGCAAGCCCGTGCTGGGTCTGCCCTTGTTCTTCGACCAGTTTCGCAACATGGAGTGCCTGCGCGAGAGGGGCGTGGGCGAGCTGCTGGACATCAACACCATGACGAGGCTAGACTTTGTCAAAGCAATCAAGCAAATCCTGGAGCAGCCCCAATACAAACAAAATGCGATCAAGCTCTCGGAACGCATACGGGATCAGCCCCTGCATCCACTGGACCTGGCCGTCTACTGGACGGAGTACGTGCTGCGCCACAAGGGCGCACCCTATATGCGCATTTCCAGCTCCCACATCAAGGTGCTGGACTACTATTGCCTGGACAATCTCTTAGTAATCGTCGGCCGCATTGGCCTGCCCGTTTGCCTCCTGCTCTATGTGCTGCACAAGATAATTAAAAACAGGCAGCCATAGAAAGCAGTCGTCGAACCGGTCACATATTCCGTTATCTTATCAGCGAATGGCAATTACGCTTTTTAATCAATGGAAATGTTTGTGTGGATAAGTGTGGATGGTGTAAGTGTTTATGTGTGTAAACCATATTATAGAGTATTATCTATTGTTAAGTATTGTCGAAAACTATTTTTAGCAATATAATAAAATAAAGATTACAATTCAAACGAAAACTAAAAAATTGTTATTATGATTTTAAAGCTCATCATAACAATAATAATTAAGTTCATAAATCATGCGGCACCTAGTCAACAATTTGTGTGTTGTACGAGCATCAACAAATTCTATTCTCCGAGAGAGTCAAAACTTAATTGAAACTGGAAAGCGTCGCTCTATAATATACGCTCTATAGTGCGGACAGAGCGGACGACGTTGTATACTAAAAACACGGCAAAAAAGCTTAAGTTGAGCGAGACAGCAAGAGAGCGAGAGCGAGAGATACAGACATAAACAGCAACAGGGAGAGCGAGAGAGACACATAGTGATGGAGCGTGAGAGCAACGACGACTCGACTCTTACATAACAACAGAAAATTAGTAAACAAACAAATTTGTTGTCAAACGCGTGCCGTTGACCGAGCAGCGCCCACATAGTATACTTAAGCTGTGCTAAAAATAAATGAAAATACTAATAAAATATATAGATGTACATATATAAAACGGGAGCTACGTTACGCTTCAACAATTTTTGTGTTTTCTAACTGGCGGCCTTCAATTTCCACAAAATAGCGATCATTGAAAACACTTTCGATTGTTAATCTTCAGTTAGGAGCGAACCGCCAGCCCATTTGGTTTACTGTTTTGCTGTAGTCCGAAAATGCAGCTGCTTTGCTTGGGGATTCTCGTGGGGCTGCTCCAGCAGCTGGCTGGGGGCGTGCAGGGCGCCAAGATATTGGCAGTTTTTCCATTCCCCGGCAAGTCGCAGTACATATTCGCGGAGCAGTACCTTAAAGAGCTGGCCAGAAGAGATCACAATGTTACGGTCATAAATACTTTCGGCAGCCGGGAAATGTCGCCGAATTTTAGAGTAATTGGCGCGACTAAAATACACGAGATAATGGCAGGTGAGATTATTATCCCTTATCAATGTAAGTGCGCAAGATAAGATAATCCGGACTAGCTTTTGGCAGTGCGGACTACAATCAGCAGGCCAGCCAGTGGACAACGCTCACCATGACCACGGAGTTCCTGAACGTGCTGACGAGCTGCGTGCTGGAAGATGACAAGGTGCAGCAGCTGCTGCGCGGCGACGAGACTTTCGATCTGGTATTGCTTGAGACTGTGCAGACCGAGGCATTGTTCGGTCTGGCGCAGCACTTCAAGGCACTGACCATGGGCATCTCCTCGTACGGCACAGATCGCCACATCGATGAGCTGATGGGCAACCTATCGCCACTCTCCTGTAACCCCATGCTCCTCTCGTCGCGCACCGAGCGCATGAGCTACGAGCAGCGGCTGTGGAACGTGTGGGACGCCAGCCTGAGCTGGGTGCACAGGCGCCTGGTCCATTTGCCCAGCCAGGAGCGGCTCTATGCGAAATACTTTCCCAATGCCAGCCGCACACTGGAGCAGGTGCTGGACAGCTTCTCGCTGATGCTGCTGGGCCAGCACTTCACGCTCAGCTATCCGCGTCCCTATCTGCCCAACATGATTGAAGTGGGCGGCCTGCACTTGCAGCACTCGAGAGAGCCTCAGCCGCTGCCCGACGACCTGGCCAAGTTTGTGGCTGAGGCCGAGCATGGCGTTATATATTTCTCAATGGGCTCGAACATCAAGAGCGCCGATCTGCCCGTGGCCAGGCGGGAAGTGCTGCTGCAAGCCTTTGGCAAGCTCAAGCAGCGCGTTCTGTGGAAATTCGAGGCGGAAGAGTTAACGAATCGGCCAGCCAATGTGCTCATTAGCCAATGGTTCCCCCAGCCGGACATCCTGGCGCATCCCAATGTGAAGCTCTTCATCAC
>NW_022045864.1:712180-726684 GCF_001654015.2 Drosophila navojoa
TAATAATAATAATAATAATAATAATAATAATAATAATAATAATAATAATAATAATAATGATAATAATAATAATAATAATAATAATAATAATAATAATAATAACAATAATTATTATAATTATTTTCTATAATAATTATAATAAATCAAATAAAACTGTAATATACCAATATGCTTACCAGAAAGCCAGTTTAAGAAGTCAAGGAAATACTCAAATATTTTTCAGATTTTTTATTCTACTCAAGATGTAGTAATATTCAAAAAAATCCATTGAATTGTGTGTGGCACAGCCATTAAACATGTCTATTATACTAAGTAGACTGACGCCTTACAATTAGATAAGTAGATTAGAGAGCTATAAACACAACACTCAACTGATATCTTTCAGAGTCCACAAGCCTTATCTTTACGAGTATTTCAAGTTCGAGGCAAGGCTCTCAGTTTTGAGAGCTCAATGCCAACCGGGAGCACTTTTGTTTGGCTACACAATGACAAACAGTGTAAGCGAGCAGCGTACTATTTTTCCTTTATCTTACAGTATTTTCGCCAGTACAGTATTTTCGCCACTTCACAATGAGCATTACAAATTTTTGCTGATGATCATGACTGGCACATTTTGCACGCAAATGAGATTTCAGTCGAGCCCAGCCAGAGTAGCTACATATGCGAGCACTTGCATCAGCAGAGACAGAGCCTAATTTAGTAATCTAATGCTGAAATGCTGGCACAGCTCGCTGCGATCTACATGGGTGAGATTGGGTGTGGCGGCATGCTGCGGTGCTCATATAAATGATTGTAATCGCCGCTGTAAAGGCTGTTATCGCATGCACGTCCATCACTCTAATCTCAGCGGAACAATGCTTTCCATGAAGCCCAGCGTGTCTCGGCAGTTCAGTTGCACACGAGAATTGTGGGCAATCGCACGGCCTACGAGATGCTCTTATTCCGACTATTCCTTTCGCTGTTATTCTCCGCACTGCCACAGCTCCTTGATGGTGCGCGGATTTTGGCAATATTTCCTTTTCCGGGACCCTCGCAATACATCAACGTCGTGCCCTATCTGAAGGGCCTCGCGGCTCGCGGCCATCAGGTGACATCGGTGAACGCCTTTCCCCAAAAGAAGCCTGTGGAAAACTTCCATGACCTTGTGGTTCCTGAAGTCTTTCAGTCCTACGAAGGTACGTCTACAATCTAGGCAGATCGAACGGTATTCTAAATCAGTCTTTTTTATGATCATTGCAGAGATCATTGCTGATCTGGACATCAGTAGAAATTCGTGGCAGGAGAACAGTTTCATAAACGACTTTTTTCTGAGTGTCACCAAAACAGTGCTGCAGAATGCGAAGGTGCAGCAGGAGCTGCTGCAGCCCGGCAAGGCTCAGTTCGACTTGATCATTGTGGAAGCCTTGCGCACCGATGCGCTCTACGGTTTCGCAGCGCACTTCGATGCACCGATCATTGGCATCTCCACATTCGGCACGGACTGGAACATCGATGAGCTGGTGGGCAACACTTCGCCGATTTCCTATATACCGCTCGTTACGGTCGGACTGACCGATCACATGACCTACTGGGAGCGAGTGCACAACTTTGTCGAGACTGCCATAGCCTGGCTCAACTGGAAGCTGGTCTATGTGCCGCTGCAGGTGAAGCTCTACGAGCAATACTTTCCACACATTGCCCATAAGAAGCCTTTGGTGGAGTTGAGCAAGAACTTTTCGCTGGTGCTGCTCAATCAACATTTCTCGCTCAGTTTCCCCCGGCCGTATGTGCCCAACATGATCGAGGTTGGGGGACTGCATATTGCTCACAAGCCGGCGCCCTTGCCCAAGGCGATGGAGGAGTTCATCCAAGGCGCCGGCTCGGCAGGTGTTATATACTTCTCACTGGGCTCGAACATCAAGAGCAAGGACCTGCCAGACGAGCGCAAGCAGATGCTGCTGCAGGCCCTGGCAAGTCTGCCGCAGCGTGTGCTCTGGAAGTTCGAGGACGATCAGCTGCCGAATAAGCCCCCGAATGTGTTCATCAGCAAATGGTTCCCCCAGCCGGACATCCTGGCGCATCCCAATGTGAAGCTCTTCATCACCCACGGCGGCCTGCTGAGCACCATCGAGAGCATTCACCATGGCAAGCCGGTGCTGGGGCTGCCTTTCTTCTACGATCAGTTTCTGAACGTCGAGCGCGCCAAACAGGCTGGCTTTGGGCTGGCTCTCGACCATAAGGAGATGACAGGCGCCGAGTTTGTCCACACCATAAAGCGCTTGATCAATGAGCCGAAATTTAGCGAAACAGCGAAAGTAATGTCGGCTCGTTACCGAGATCAGCCCATGAGTCCGCAGGAGACGGCCATCTGGTGGACGGAGTACGTGCTGCGGCACAAGGGCGCTCCACACATGCGCATCGCTGCCCAGGACCTGAGCTTTGTGGCCTATCACAGTCTGGATGTAGTCGGCCTCTTCGTGGGCGTGGCCGTGTTGATCCTAGTGATAATAACTTACCTGTTACAGAAGCTGCTGTGCAGTCGGGGGAATGCAGGAAAACAGAAATTGAAGAGTCAGTAGATACTCCGTAAGCACATTAGATCAATTGTAGCTAGAAGCGGGCGCCATAGATTGCGTTTTATATAATTTATGTCTGCTCAATGTTCAATCTTTATTTAAAGTTGCCAAAATATAATTGGATTATATGGGTATATAATATATATATATATGGGTGTGGCATTGGTCAGCTGCGATGCGCGGTCGCATATACATAAATATCGCTTCATTACTATGCAGTTCATTATGGTGTGGGTAACCCAGAAATATGCATTAACCGCTGTCCAATCAGCTGCACACGCGGCATACGCGGCGTATGCGTAATATTAAATTGCAGCGCAACTTCCGTTATATGTGCGTCGCTTATTTTTAGCCGCAGCGCCAAATGTGTAATCAAAAATTCATGAGCTGTATATGCAATTGGTTTCTGTTGTTGTTGTTGTTGTTGTTGTTGATGTAGTTGTAGCTGTTATTAGCACAGACATTTTGCATAAAAAGCTGCAGCTGCCATTGTTGGCATGCAAATGTAAATGATTTCATCGAATTAAAGCTGCCGTTGAATGCCTTTAAAAATCCCGTGAGACGCATTCGCTGCAAATTGCCTGGTGTCCTGCTCTGCGGTCGCGAAGCCTTTAATGAGTACACGATTATCATCAATTGTGCTGCTGCTGGACGTGCGTCGCAATCAATTCTATGAACAGATTTATTTTACTTAAAAGTTGTTTCTATTTCTTTAACAGTGAGGAAAAAAATGTAAAATTAATATTAAAATATTAGCCACTTTCCCATTGCAAAAGAATATATATGTATGCATTCGATTCGTTTTTAAGCTCTGTAAAATATGTGCCAGCAGCAAATCAGTCGAATCTCTGACTTTTCTCGCAGTCCGCTCGTTGTTTGCCTGTCGATTGAGCGCCCCATTTGCATATCCATTTGCACGCCGAGGCAGCTTTGTTTATTGTCACAACAGTTTTCCGAATGCGGTGCGAGGTGTGGTGTGGGCGGGCTCAACGATTTGCTGGTATAGTAAATTGCAAGATATTTTCTCAAGTGGCTGAGATTGCTTTTCCAGCTATGATACACTTATCAAATTTTCCTCAAAAATATATCGTTACGGCTTCTTAATATGCAAATCATATATTTCTATTTATATGCTTGTTCATATATATAATTATAAATACATATATATGTGCATAAGAATTCATTTAGAAGCTGGGGTAGGGAAAGAGCTGATCCCAGATCTTGTAACGCTCTTCATAAACGTTGCCAGTTTTTGGCGTTAGATTCGTATCGATTTCCAAATACGCCTGATTTTGGCGATTGTATTGGGGCCACTGTACGTGACGTAAGTATTCGTCCGTTGCACTATTGGGATCACTGAGTAGGCCAAAGATTAGTATATTATGTTCGATCTGATGTCTTATATAGTTACCCCTTTCTGGCAAACTCTACCCATAGACGCGTCAGCCGCTCGATCAGCAAGTTCTCTGGGTCGCTCTCTTTGAACACTGGAGCTATAAGCGGCACTCGGAACAGATATAAGAGCTCATCGTGGTGCACAGCGCCTGAAAAAATACCGAATTAGCCCTGGCCGAGCATTTGACTAGGAAGCAATATGTACCAAAGGTTTGATTGGTGTCCGGATGCATCAGGAAGCTATAGCGCCCCTTGTAGCGGAAGAAGTACCTAAAGACTGGTGTGTGAGGAGCCATTAAACTCATAAAGCGATGGTACTCGAGCCCAATGAGTGCATCGCTATAGGCCCTGCCCAAACCCTGGAGAGATGCGGGATTCTGGATGTTCCCATTTCCCAAATATTCCCTTCGTAGCACAGCGCTGGCCTCGCGCGATTTGGTCGTGTTCTGCTCATAGAGCAGCACAATCGGAGCAAAATGCTCCCACCTATCATTTAGCTTCTGACGTATGCTCTCATTGCGCAGATCGTCTATAAGCGAAAGCCATTAGAATGGATAACTCATCCCATATGTCAACTCACAGAAGGCGGCCGATAGAAACTCAAACTCAGTGATGCCCGTGATGAGGGGCACCTTGTAGAACTTTCCGCTCAGAGCCGTTTTGTACGGATGCTCGAGCAGAAAACGCTCCTGGCCAAAGTCCTGCTCGATAACCGGAAGCCAGTTCAGCACAGGGTGCCAGCCAATTTCGAACATGCCGTTGTAGGAGCTTACAAAGTCCAGCATGGGCTTGCCGCGCAGACAGGCGACCAAATCTTTCACTGGTAGCTCCGGGCACTTGAGCAAGCGTGCCTGGCGCTGGGCAAGCTTCAGATCTGATGTGGGGTATTCCCATTGGCCATACGGCGAGGCACTCATGCATATTCCTCGATGGAACAGGCCCCGGGACATCGGAGACAACATGTGCAGGCCAATGCTCAGGCTGCCCGCGCTGTAGCCCAGGAGCGTCACCGAGCCCGGATCGCCACCGAACAGATGGATATACTTCTGAATCCAGCGAAGAGCCAGTACCTGATCCTTGAGTCCAGCATTGCCGGGGGCATCGGCGCTGCCCGTGGCCAGGAAGCCCAGGCTGCCGAGGCGGTAGTTCAGTGAGACCAGCACACAGTCGCGATCCATGAAGTGCGCCGGACCGGCCAAGTACTTGCTCTGCCCAGAGTAGACATAGAAGCCGCCGGGATGCAGAAACACAATGACTGGCCGACGAGCAGTTGGACTCAGATTCTTTGAGTACACATTCAGGCGCAGACAGTCCTCGGACACGTCCGTCATATTGTCCCACGGCTGCGGGCACATGGGTCCGTCCTGGCTGGCATCAAAGGTCTCTGGTGCCCAGGGCTTCACGGGCTGGGGATTTCTGAAGCGCAGCTCGCCCAGCGGTGGCTCAGCGTAGCGTATGCCGCGAAAAGCATGGAACTGCACGCCCAGCCGCGATGTCAGATTAACTCCACGTATGCGGCCCAGCTCCAACTGAACCTCAACGCCCAGCACAGCAGCACAGCAAAGCAGCCAAACGAACGCCGTGAAGCTGAACATCTTGCGGCTTATTGTCGACTGATACTGATGGGAATAAAGTGCAGGCTTTTATATGGTATACATACATGTGTATATGTACATATACATATAGCTGCCTGTATGGTTTTTTCCCCATCTGTCACTCAATATGTGATCCAAAATGGGCGAATAAGATTCTGAGATTTACACTACGTCTCAGCTGTATACGCCACATATTTATAGTACAGCAGCTTTATTTTACTTATATTTATTTTTTAATTCTTGCCTGGTATTATACAGAAAAAATAATTAATTCATAGAGTATACAACGATATATAACAATGCTGAAGAAAATTTATGTTTCTGGAGAAATAGTATTAAATTTACATTTTAAATAGGCAATTCGTACTCCATTGGAGAAAGTGAATAAAAATGAGGTCATGACTGAAATAAAGTGTAACGCTTTAAATTCATTTCATATTTACATCAATGAGCACTGAGAGAGTGGAGAGTGCTTCGTTAGAATGACACACTGGGGAATACCCTGGAAACCGCAACAGCCACGAGCCGTTGTACTGAAGCAAATCTCGAGGCCTTTAATAGATCTTCTTTATTTCTCTTATTCTTTCTTTATATAACTGGAATGACGGCCCTATTTATAGCCATAAAAACAACACTACCAAGAATTACATCAAGTATTCAGGTTAGACTACTTAATAGCTAAATCTAGAGTTAAAGCTAAAGCGGCCCTTATATACTGTGCAGAGTAGCCCATTCAGACTCTCGTCTGAGCAGTTAATGAATATTTGAAATATTATAATTTGGAAAGCTCAACGCTTAAGCGCATCAACAGGAAGCCCAGTAAGAACGGCTTCCAGAAAAAGGAAAAATAAAAGGAAAATAAGAGAACAACAACAACAGTTGCCTCTTTTTAGCTGGCACTTTTCCATAGTTTTCGCAGCCGTTTTTAGTCTTTTGTTTTTTTATTTTTTTTTTTTATTTTCCTTTTTCATTTTCTTTCGTTTTTTATATTTTTTTTATTTTTATTTTTTTTTTATTCCTTGCCTTGTAGTTTTAATGCGGCCGTCGCCATTACAGCCGCCAACATTTCCGGCGCGGACGTTGATTTTCCAGCACGGCCATGGCCCAAAACAGTTTCAATAAGTTGCGCTAAAACTTTTACACGCCTTTTGCACGCCGCACGCCCACAAGCCCAAGCCCAAGCACCACAGCGCCCCTTCGCTCCCTCGCCCCCAGCCCCCCGCCCAGCACTCAGCGGCGCCCATGCCCGACCGGCAAACAACTGGGCGTTGAGCGCTGTGCATGGAACGGGACACTTTTAACAGAGGGGGCGTGGGCGTGGCCGTGGCACTACATCTGCTCGGTTCACTGTTAAAATTTTGAACGCGCTGATGGGCATTTTTACAACTGAAGCGTTAACTATGTGCAACTAGCCAAAGAAAGAAACAAAGAAAATTGAGGCAAAAACGCACACTCCAAAAAGCGAACGAGTAAAAGAGCTCCACTTGGGTGTGACTGACTAGCAGACACCCTAGCATAGCTATAAAGTTGTGATAAGCTTTTGATATACATGAACTTTTGAGATCATTATAAAAGTGAGACTCAGACGTGTCTGATTTCCAAAACAAATGACTCTAGAATTAATGGTGGAAGTATTTTCAAGAGATATTTTTTTTAGTTTTACTGAATCGATAATAAGGTTGGGAAGGAAGGAATAAGTTAGAATACCTAAAGTATAAAAGTATATTTTTGAGGCTTATTACAACTAGATGTAAAATAATATATATAATTAAAAGATCATGTATTTTAAGAAATTAAAAGGTAATGGGATGAGTTATCGAAAGACAGTATATAATGATATTCATGTTCATACCAGCGAACAGTTGAATATTGCAAGATCGACTCAGCTCTAATGTAATTGAGCTTTGAATCCACCAACCCCCTTCGACTGTTGCAGACATTTTAAAAATCCTCCCTTACATCCAGAACTCCCAAGCTCACTGGACTTAGGGTATATTGTATTAGAGACTGCCGAAAATAAAAGCTTCAATGGCTCTATAAAAATTTTTTTCTATTTTATTTTACATTTTCGATGCCGACTGCCAAACTAAACCGCAGCACGGACTGAAATTTGCATGAGCTGCATTCAAAGTAGCACCGTGGACTCCTAACCCAAACCAATACAGATACAATTTTAATTTAGCAATATACACGAATATGAATACAGACTCCAGTATGAGCTCAGCTTAGTGACGTTTCTGCTTGGGCTGTGCCGCCTGGCGACCCATGAAGAACTGCTGCAGAGCACGCCACACCAGACGTATGAACAGCATCAGGCAGTAGAGGACAAACAGAATGCCGCCATAGAGTATGAACATTGCATCCAGATTGTGGTACTGCACAAAGTCCAGATCCTGCGAGGCACTGCGCAGATATCTGGCGCCCTTATGCCTGCTGACATGCTCCACCCAGAAGACGGCACGCTCCAGCGGCAGCTGCGGCTGATCCTTGTAGCGTGCGGACATCTCGTTGACCAGTTGCTTGGCGTTAGGATCTTGCAGAAGCTGTTGGATGGCTGCCAACAGCCGCTCGGCCGTCAGCTCCTCATAGTTCACAGTCCGGCCATAGCCATTCTGTTCGGCCCGCGCCATATTTAGGAACTGATCGCCAAAGATGGGAATGCCCACAAAGGGCTTGCCGTGATAAATGGACTCCGTGGTGCTGAGCAGACCGCCGTGGGTGATGAAGAGGATGACATTCTCGTGGGCCAATATGTCGTCCTGCGGGAACCAGTCGGAGATAAAGACATTCGCGGGTTTCCCAACCAAATTGGGCTCCTCGAATTTCCACAGCACGCGCTGCTTCAGCTTGCCAAAGGTTTCAATTAGAGCCTGACGCTTTGCCATCGGCAAATCCTTGCTCCTCAAGTTGGAGCCCATCGAGAAGTAGATGACGCCGTGCTTGGCGCCCTTGATGAAGTCCTCAATGTCTTGGGGCAGGGGCTGGCGCTTGGGATTGATGTGCATGCCGCCCACCTCGATCATGTTGGGCGAGTAGGGGCGGGGAAAACTCAGTGAGACGTGCTGGTTGAGCAGCACCAGCGCCGTGTTCTTGCGCATTTCGTAGAAGTTCTGCTTGTTATCGGGGAAGTACTTGGCATAGAGCACCTCCTGCTGCGGCAAATAGTACAGCGTCATGAAGAGATATTCGTAGTTGATGAAGGCAAAGTTGATGACGCGCTCGACCAGCGACATATGGTCCGAGAACTTGAGCAGCGCGTGCGGCACATAGGAGGGCGGCGAAGGCGATCCAACCTGATAGGGTAGAATAACTGTGAGCTGGCGTTACTCAGGCACCCAAATGCTTCACTACCTACCAGATCGGTGTTCCAGCTGATGGCTCCGAAGGTGCCAAGTCCAATGAGCGGCGCCTTGAAATGCTCGGCCAAACCGAAATGAGCCTCGTTGAGGAACACCTCGCTGATGACAGCGTCGAAGGTCTGATTGGATTTGCGCAGCTCTTGGATTTTCGGTTCCTTTAGCAACGCTTCTGTGATGCGTAGGCCTATATATACATGCATATAGATATATATTTGTGTAAAATATATTTAAAAGTTGTTAGCTTACCCATGGCATAGAATCCAATAATTTGTTGTATTATCGGCTTTTCCGACTTTTGAAGGAGGCTGCCTAAATCGCCTAGAAAGTGAGAAAAGTGAAATTAGTGCGTGTTGCTTATTCCATGATGATCTAATATATATCAACTTGTAAAGTCTATTTTTATATATTCTATTTATAAAGGCGATAATCTTGGGTCTCTCATAGCATACCCGAGGGAATATTTTCTATATACTATGTACATCAATAATACATACATCTTAAGTACATCAAACTTGCTTTACAAATTTGTCTTATAAATGAATGTTGTCTATAAATAAGAAACAGGAGCATTACATTGTTAACTAGTTCCACAGTGTCTGACGCAACTGAATATAACACTTGGTATTTAATTAACAATACGTTCAAGTGCATTTTTCCAATTCGTAGGCAAGATTACGAGTGTCGATCGGAGAGTTACTTACCGCTCATCGCTTTTAGTATGTTCGGCACTGGGAAATCGTTTATATTCTTGATGGGCGTCTTTAGGGGAAAGGGCGAGACGAGTGTCACTTGATGACCAGCGGCCGCCAGGCCCTTGGCCAGCGCCGAGCCCACATTGTAGTGGGAACGGGCAATGGTGGGCAGTATAAGGAGGTAATTGTAGGCCGTCGCGCTGCTCAGCAGGCACATTAGAGCGAGGCCGATGAAACTGGTTCTGCGCTCCGAGTGGGACATTCTGATAGTTGCTGTTCTTAATCACAGTAAATATTACTAAACTATTAATGACTGCGGGGTGAAATGCACATTGAGCACCGGCTTGCTTGCTATACACGATCAACGCCAAATGCGACCCACACGCGTTGCTAACGCGACGAAAACTAACGCAATTCTCAGAATATTTCGGTAAATAAAGCGTCTCTCGTTCTGTGGACTTTCAGAGCGAAATCACAGCGACAGCTGGAATACGCTACACTCTGCTTCAGCAGCTCAAGCTCTGGCTGATCAGTTTGATTCACTCAGTCAGCATGACTCGAGCGCAGCGCAACTGCTGCCCAGCACTTTAGAGTCCAATCACAATCCAGGAAGAGCTACATATATGGACTGGCATTATCGTAGTGTATTCGACTGCCTGCTTGTCATGCTGAGCGAGTTGTTTTGCTCTCTCCTACTCGCTCTGTTATTCGTAACTCAAAGAGTCGCGACTCGCGAGTCGACGCCGGTCGAGTGTGTGAGAGAGACCAAACAAATCGACTGGAATAACAAATCACTTTTATTTGCTTGATCATTTTAATTGATATGAACAATATTTAGTTTAAGCTTACATGAAATTCTTTGTTATGAAATAGCTTTTATTTTTTCGTGCGCTTTACATTAATGCACGTGTATACATACACACATACAGATGTTCACAGGTAAAGCTCAATCAGTTACAAGTTCTCTTTGCTCTCTCGCTCTCAGCTTCAGGCGTTTTTGCGTTTGCTCTTCGATAAGAGCGCGATTCTTCTATTCAAATGCGAACGCATTTTGCATGCGCAAGTGTTTGGCGTATTGTAAATATACATACATATACATATACATACATACATACATATATATAATAGAGTTTGAAGACACACTCATAAATGTAGTAATTTAATTTTGTATGGATAAAAATACTTTACAATACTTGAACAGTTCTTGTTAGTTTAAAATAGTACTTACATACATATGTACATACATACATACATACATGCATACATACATACATACATATATTGCTTTCCACTTTTTATTTTAATATGGATATATTAAGAAAAATCTGATCGTAAGAATATTTACCGCAGCTCTATTTTTTCTTTTTCGAACTCAATTTTGTTTTACTTTCCTGGACTTGCCTCGGAGTGTTCTACGTATGAATCTGACGACTGCTGCCAATATATAAATAACAGCAAACGTAAGAAAGCTCAAGCCACCCACTATCATCGCGAAGACATCCAAATTATGGTATTGTATGAAGTTCAAGTTCTGTGAAGCGCTTCTTAGATACTTGGCGCCCTTCTGCCTGGTCACATGCTCCACCCAGTAGACAGCCCGTTCCAGTGGCGTTTCATGCTGATCTCGGAATCGGGCGGACATCTCACGCATCTGCTGGGCGTAGTGTGGATCGGTGAGTACCCAGTTAATGGCCTGATGGAACGACTCAGCTGTCAGCTTGTCAAAGGCGACTGTAACGCCGTAGCCCAACTGCTCAGCTCGAGCCATGTTGACAAACTGATCGCCGAAGATGGGAATGCCCACAATAGGCTTGCCGTGATAAATGGATTCGGTGGTGCTGAGCAGACCGCCGTGGGTGATGAACAGGATGACATTCTCGTGGGCCAATATGTCGTGCTGCGGGAACCAGTCGGAGATAAAGACATTCGCGGGTTTTCCAACCAAATTGGGCTCTTCGAATTTCCACAGTACGCGCTGCTTCAGCTTGCCAAAGGTTTCAATTATTGCCTGACGTTTTTCCTGGGGCAGGTCTTTGCTCTTCAGATTTGAGCCCATCGAGAAGTAGATGACGCCATGCTTGGCGCCCTTTATGAAGTCCTCAATGTCCTGGGGCAGGGGCTGTTGCTTTCGATTGATGTGCATGCCGCCCACCTCGATCATGTTGGGCGCATAGGGTCGGGGAAATCCGAGTGAAATGTGGTTGTTGAGCAGCACCAGCGCCGTGTTTCTGCGCATATCATCGAAGCTCTGTTTGTTGCGGGGAAAGAATTCCTTATAGATCTGCTCCTGCTGAGGCAAATAGAAAAACGTATGGTAAATGTACTCAAAGGCCGTGAAGATGAGGTTTTGAGCACGCTCGAAGAAGCTCATGTGATCGCTGAACTGGAGCAGAAAGTGCGGCACGTAGGAGGGCGGCGATGGCGTGCCGACCAGCGGATTGCTCCAGGAGGAGGCGCCGAAGGAGCTGAATGCTATCAGCGGCGCCTTGAAGTGCTCCGCAAAGCCGTAGTGCGCGTCGTTCATGAAGATTTCGCAGAGGACCGCGTCGAAGGTGCGATTCTCTGCGAGCAGCGTCTGCACTGATGGCTCCGCGAGGAGGGTTCGGGTTAGATTGAGGCCCATCGCGTGCATAAAAGGCAGGCGGAACACAATAGGTATTTTGGCAATTTCGAATATTCTCGCTTTGTTGACTGAAAGAGAAGCAGAAAATTAATTTCTCATTGAGTACAAATTAAATTATTTCACAATTGCCCGTTTTGCGGGCTCATAATTATCGCGTTGCTAACAATTGATAACAAAGGCGTAATCCGGCGATAGCTACCTTCCATGGCTGGTATTACGCTTAGCGTCGCCACATCGACGAAATTCTTTAGAGGCTTCTTTTGTGGAAATGGCGAGACCATCGTCACTTCATGCCCCGCACCGACCAGACCCTTGGCCAACGCCTGGCCCACATAGAAGTGCGACTTGGCTGCCGTATGGGCTATCACCAGGTAGGAGTAGGCCCACGCCTGACTCAAGCTGGCCAAGAGCAGCAGCAACAGTCGAAGCAGTCGCATTTTATATTATATTTGATATGTTTAGCTCTTGAGGTTCAGCTGCGCACTAAACCTGTTACCTGTTACCTGTGCGGCATTTATTATAATTCAGACGGCCCTTTTTTATGCCTGATAATTTATTATCAATAACTTTTGAGTATAAATACAATTAGGCAAAATGAGAGAGTAGCCACGCTCAAAAGTCTCTCTTTTTCCATATGAAAAGCTTATGTGTTGATTGCTTTAGTTCATTTTTGTTTAATTTATACGGTAAAAGGTGGAGTTCGATCGATTCAGGGTTCAGTTAAAGTCACTCTAAAGCAAGTTAGACTTCTTTGTTTTCTTTATTTATATTTATATCAACTGTTTTATATTGCTTGCATTTACTTAATTCTATTTTCTTAATTTAAAATATTGAATGTAATTATTAAGATTTCGCTTTAGCTCTGCATAATCATCGTAAACAACTAAATTTATGTGTTTTGGACAATTATGCATAGAGGCAAAAACTATTAGGCAAGAGTCGCATTTCGTTGAAGCCAATTTTCAGGGGAGTCTACGCCCACTTCTTGTGCCCTGCTTAGCCATTTGTCTCCCCTTGCTCGGGCTGGATGGCTGCTTGGCCTGCCAAAATTCTCTTCTTGGCATCCATAAACGACAACTGTTGCCAAGGCAAGTGGCATAAAGCAAATCGGCATTGGCATCATCGTCAGCATCCGCATCAGAATCAGAATCAGCGTCTGCCTCTGCCTCTGCCTCTGCCTTTGTCCGACTTCAGCTTCAGCTCGTGGCAGGATCTAATTAGATTGTTCTGGCAGCCGTACAAATATTCCGCCTGCCGAGTTGGCGCCAGCAGCGGCTGCCAGTTCAAAATTGTTAAATAATTTAAAAATAAATTAGCGGCAATTCCTATCCATGTGTTCGCCTGAAACAGTGGAACGGAAAGATCCTATGAAAATCGCAACCAATTTCCTGCATAACAGTTAAATAAAATTTAATTTGGCAGAAAAACGAAGTGAATGAGAGCTAAAATGCCAGACAGAATGCGAAAAAAGCAAACGCTAAATGCACAAATGACCGAACAATATAAAAATCTCAGCAATGAAAAGAGATCGAAAAAAACGAGATGACGACGGAACAGCTACGGGGAATGGAGAGCGTGACTGCTCCCTGGAGGTGCTTTGGGTAGGAGCTACTTGGCTTCTAATGAACGCAGCACAACAAATTTGTATAATAGCACCAAAAACGGGCACTAAAACGGACTTCATTTGTCCACATTTATTATTAATTTTAATATTTTTAAGTGCGCTCAAAAATATGACCAACACAGCCGAAAAAATCAACGAGACGGCCTGAACAGCAGAGGTATAGTGGAATTCATATATTAAATCCAAGCTCTTATAATCAAGTCAAATATTTTTGAAAAATAATATGTGCTGCCTTATGGAGTCAATCTTAGTCAATGAAAGAAAAAATCTGCAATATTTTTGTTTATTACTGTAAATTGTATTATAATATATTATTGACCTTCGCACTATAATTGGATACAAAAAATCAGTGGGGGGCAACGACGCGTCGCTCTGGCTTATATCTGTTCACGCTTACATAAGCATATGCCACAGCTTTAAGCCCTGGCTATAAGGCCGAGTAATAATTTGATTTGGTTGTTTTTTGAGCGGTTTGTTATTGCAATAACTTAATATGTCATTTGCCGATTGGCCACAGTTAATTGGTACTGACAATATTCTGTATGCGATTGCAGCCTCTGGGTATTCTGCAATAAAATAATATTTATTAAATTTATTACTTGTAAAAAAAAACAAGAAAGAAAGCTTTAGTCGAGACTGCTCGACTACGAGATCCCCTGAA
>NW_022045864.1:726694-742496 GCF_001654015.2 Drosophila navojoa
TATATATACTTTGTGGGGTCTGCCACGCCTCCTTCTGCCTGTTACATACTTTTAACAAAACCATTATACCCTGATTTCCCATTTTCAATGGGTTCAGGGTATAAAAACAAACAAACAGAAAAAAAATTGGAGACAAGCGCAAAAGAATCGGGAATTTTCATTCATAATGTAACAAAAAAAATAATGTAAAAAAAAAAAACATGGAATAGGTAAGATTAAACAATGTGGATTTGATACGTTGAACTAAATACCATAAGCCAAAACTCTAACGAGAGAGTAGATATAATGCGTAAATGGTGTAGTAAAGAAATCAATAAACTCGCTTTATACTTTGTGAGCAAGTATAGGGATTAAAAAGTGACATAGAACTCTTCTTCTCTGAGTTTTTGCACAGGGAATTAATCGTAAATTTATTTAAGCAAATATGATATACACATAAATTTAAATACACTTTTTATTAAAATTTGTATGCTACTGTATATACATATAACACGTTTCTGATCCAAAGTAAATATATTATATACGTTTAAGCCAAATTCACCTGAAGTGATTTCCGCAAGTGTTTCGAAATAATTGCAAATAAAGTTTTTTACGCTAGCTACATTAAATATTTTTGTATAGGGAAACTTAATTCTCTTTTTTTTTCACATCACAGGCAAATTTAGCGCGAACGTAAACTTATCATATAACGTTGTAATTGGTGCGTGGTAAGAGCTACTCTGGAAAAAGAAAATAGTAGATAAATTCAACAAGTAGAAAAATAAATAAAAAGAACATGGGGAGAGAGATGGAATGAACTTAATTTCAACGACAAGCTAAAATAAATGGCTGAAAAAATTTAACAACGGCAGCAGCAGCTGCAGACAGACGAAAAAAAAAATGGATAACAATGGAAACCACAAAGCGCCGGTTTTGTTTGTGAGTGTCGCATGCAGGGATGCCACACACACACACATACATGTATCTGTATGTAAATGTGTGTGTGTGTGAGTATATGTGCGCAAGCTTGCGCATATTTCGCCTGCCAATCAACTCAACAATCGCAATCAATTCGCACGCTACTGCTGCAGGCAGGGAGTCCAGCTCGAGGGTATTGTCACAGTGCAGCTGCAAATGTCATTTTAAAGTATGTGTGTGTGTGTGTGCGTGTGTCTGTGTGATATATCAGCGAAAACCAAAATAAAAAGTATTGTCGCCGCAATGCCTTTTTTAATTACGTTACTGCGCCATTAAGGACCGCAGTGTCTGGCCATGAATCAACACAATGAATATGAAATGCGCTTAAGATTTGCGGCAAACGTTTCAAATGCGATGGGGGAAATCAACGCCTGCTCTCCTCCGGCCGCACATATTTTGAAAAGTTGGCCAAATTTATGGCCATTATACTGAAATCGTAAGCGGAATATGCGACGCCTTCTCATGTACAAATTGCCAAGTATTGTTATGCTAAATTTATTTGTGCTCACTCATAAGCTCGCCGTGTGACATGTGTGAGTGTGTGTGTGGCTGTGAATGTTGTTGCTGCTGCTAACTTCATCAGGCGCACGATTGAAGCGCAGCTTCCGCTTCCGCTCCAAAATGGCTGCCGCTGCCGCTGCCGCTGACGCTCACTGACTTTGCTTGCAAACAAATCAGCTTGAACTTCCGTTTCATTTCGCATTTTTTGTCATTTCGTATTCTTTTGCCAGTTGGCCCCTCCCGCCCAGCAAGAGTCGCCCCCAGGAATAACTCAACATTTTCCACTGTGCATTTTAGACACTTTTGCGTAAATTTACTTTTCACTTTCCGAGCCCAGCATCAGAAAAGTTTTGTGCATAGCTAACTTTTAGCCCGCATAATGTATATTTTCATATACGTATATGTATATACATATATATGTATTTTTTTCCTCCTTTACCCAACTGTTTTTCAATGTCAATGCACACACACACACACACACACACACACACCAATGGCGCTAGGTATGAGGAAACGGAAACTTTGTCTGTTTGGCATTTCATTTCCTTCATTTCGGTTTTTTGCACCTCGCAGCATTGAGCATGTGTGCATATTTCAATGGGTCCGTGATTCTGTTTAATTTGATGCTTGGCTGCTTATTTAAATTCTTATTTTTGCCCTCGTCCACATTTAAATTCAGCTGTTTGTTTTTGTTTTTTATTGACATTCTATTTCGAAATCAATCAGCGGGCACGTGTTCTGCTTGGGGCTGATAGCTTTCAGCCATAACAATGCCAATAACAATATTTGCGGGCATCGCCAGCCGACGTTCACAAATAGGGCCACATAATAACGGCTCCCATTTAAATTAGCATCTATTTTTGGGCCGACAAGTGATGCGTATCGAAAAAAGAATTGCAAATGTCAATCTCATCAGGGTACAATAGAAATTGAAATTTTTAAAGTCAAAGAGTTTTGCAATTAAGCCATGCAAATAAATCACAAAATAACAGAATAAATAATGAGGAATTGACAGAGTGAGTGAAAGACTGGGCGATTGCCTGAGCATTGTAGAGGGCTAATATTGAGACTGGTATCTTTCTACGGCTCTTTAATATATTTATACTTATTTTTATTTTCATGTAAAATATAAAATATATATAATATATACACTATATATATATACAGACATACATGGGTAAATTTTAATGGGTTAAGATAAAATAATAATTACAATAATAATTATTATACACCCTTCGATCGATTAGAATTATATGAAATGTTGCTGGAAACAATGTCAAATGTATAAGAAAACTGTTTGTCATTGCATAAGTTACTATGATAAAGAAGTTGATATACCATAAGACATTTTTAATATAATTATAAACAATATATTATTAATATTAAATTAAGTTCCAACTATAATGGGAAATAAAAGTAAATATATAAATAAATGTAATATTCAATAAATTTGACAAAGAATTTTAATTGTAATATTGTTAAGCATTGCATGTTTCATTTCGATTATTATATAAGTATAGAGCTCTCCAAACTATAGTATTTCCTATTTGAAACACAAATACAATACAAAACCAATATACTCATTTCGTTTCTGTGAATGAGCATATATAAAGTAGGAAAGAGCTGTTGACTAACCTTTTAACTATTTTCGGTCGAATGCTAAATATAAAACTGGCTGAGTTATTTGAGAGCCATAGTCCCCAGCTCCTCTTTTAGCCCGATTCCTGCTCTTTTGACCCTTCCCACTTAACATATTATGTTTCCTGTTCCACTTGTGAGTGTCGATTGATTCGTTAGGTGAGGGACGACACTTGGGCTGGCTTAGACTTTGAGCCGCATTTAAGAAATGACGGCAGCTGCAGCGTTGCCAGCTATAATAAATGCATGCACTGATTGCCTGTTGGGCGTAACGGGCATTTATAATGAAATTATAAAATTTACGCTCGTTGGCTATGGGAGCGTGCACTTGTCAGGCTATTGGCCGTGCAGGATGTGGAGCTGGTGGTGGTGCTGTAGCTGGATGCTTTGACTTGTGCCCGGGTCGGCGACTTGCATCAACTGAATTGCCAATTAAAGCGCATCAACATTAATGCTGGCCATGATAATGACGATAACGAGCCGCCGCCAGCTATCGCACGTATGCCAGCAACAACAAAACCGCAGACACAGACTGCAGGGGCAGGAAGGAAAGGCAGCCAAGGCAGAAAAAATCTGTTGAAAAATAAAGAAGAGAGCGAAAGAGAGAGAGAGATAGAGCTGGGCAGCCAATGTCCATGATTGCCTCAGACTGTGGAGCTGACTGCGACTACGCGGGCGCTTCTGTGGCGCTGACATGTCGCCCGCAATGTCGTGGTCCTTGTCGTCCTTGTTGGGCTGACGTCTGACGGTAAATTAAAAAGCATAAAGCTCTCGGACAAGCAAACTGCATGCACTGAGCACAGAATGGCAGCACGAAAATTTATGCACGACTTGCATATTAAACGTGTGTTAATTTTAGAGCAGCCAGCAGCTATGCCGCCATCTCGCTCGCTCGCTCACTCCATCGCACTCTTCATTCCGCTGGCATTCTGCGGCTATTGCTGTGCGCTCGCACAAAGGCGCTGTCAATTTCCATTGCATGGACTGCTGTCCAACGCGTCCCGTTCAAATGGCGCATGAAACGTCATTCTGAGACGGCCCTGACTGACATTTGTGGTCATCATTGCTGTTGCTGTAGCTGTTGTTGTTGTTGTCGCGTTTGCCTCAAGTACACACACTACAACGTGTACATGCATATGTATGTGTATGTGTGTGTGTGTGTGCTAAAAAGTAAGTGAGCTCCTGCTCTCCGCAGATCTCAGCTCGGTCATGCAATTTTCCAGTTCAAAAGCTTAAAACTAAATTAAACTTTATGACTTGCCACAGAGCCAAACAGCCAGAGCAACAGGATTTGCGGCAACTACAAAAAGGATTACCACATGCCATATGAAGAATAATGCGAGGATTCACGTTATTGTTATACCCAACTACTTTGCTACACCGCGCACCACTCACAGTCGAGTATATTAGATCCAGAGCACACTGCTATTTGCGAATATGTTATAAGCCGTGCATAGCCCGTGTTTTATATGTTTTACATATATATGTAAATGGGTCCATATGAAAAGCACTCAAAGGCTTTAGAATTTTAAGCAATAAATAAATTTAATAATTTGCATTAAAATAAATAATTGAAATAAAAAATTTGTATGTTTAATTTAAAATATATATTTTAATTACAATAATCGTTAAATTAATTTAAAAAAATATATATATATTTTTTTTAATAATGCATTTTTCTGAATAAAATTAATTTTTAATTATATTTAAAATGTGTACGACATTCTTTTTAATATATTTTAAAAATTAATATTTTTATTTATAGAGTTGTTTCTTCAATTATTTATTTACAATATTGATGGTAAATAATATATGAAAACTAAAAATAATAAATAACAAAATTAAAATAAATGTGTCAACATTTCATATATTTTAATATTCCTATTGACTTATTTTTTAATTATTTGAACAATTGAATTTTTTTTAGATATGCATATTCAACTGATAAAAACTTGTATACAGAGTATCTTGATGACTTGTTTCTCATGTATGCAAAGCGAGTTTATTTGTTTCGCTTGGTTTCGCTCAGAGAACAAATCGGATTATCTGGTCAAGCCAAAGAGGCGAACAAACAAATAAATGTAATGAGTTTAAGTGCCAACGACAAAAATTGTCAGACATTTTATTGAGCAAATATTAAAAATATTACGAATCGCTGGCCATTAGAGGCAGCCGTTGCCCAGGCTCTGCAAGCTGCCAGCTAGCAAGAAGAAGCACTAACGCAAACACAGTTAAAGATACAGATGCCCACACACACTCACACACACACAAACACACACATAAAGACTCGGGTAAGAGCCACCACTTAATGCTGATATGTATGAATGTGGCAAGTGAGAGGCAAAAACAAAAAGGGATGTCGAATAGAGGGGAAGGAGCAAATTCCCACACACAAACACACACACACACACTCATACAGAGAGAGAGAGACTAAGAGATAGCAAACTTAATGTAATGGCCAAAAATACCAAGAACCAACAAACCAACGCGCACAAACATTTGTGCTGCTCCTCGCCATCGCTTAGTCCTGGCCCTGCTCCTTCCTTGGCTCAATGCTCACACTGTGTTTGCTGGACATGTGTTTCCAATGGTTTTTGCGCCAACGGCTCTGCCATTTAAAAACGCACAAAAGTTGGCGTCAGGCAAGCACAAACAAAAAAAAAAAAAAAACCAAACGAAAACAAAAAGAAGAAAACCGAAGCGAAAAACTAACTTTTCAGAAGAAAAAGCCAGTTGGCATTGCAGTTGCAGCTTTTATTTGATTTTTACACACCGATTTTGAGCTATTCTTTTATTAGATTTTCGGTTGGCTCTGGCAATTTCGTTGCATTTTCGTCTTTTTCTTCAGATTTTTTTTGTAAAACTCTTTTCCATTTTTTTCATCGTGTTGGCTGTGAATTTGCGAGATTTGATTTTGAAATTGGCCGGACGATAAGTGAATGCTCGCAAAAGACACAGAGGCAGCGGGCAACAGGAGACATGAGATGCTAAGCTGCAGCAGGGCAATAAGAGGGAGTGCTGCTTCTGCTGCTGCTGTTGCAGATGGACTGCATGAGATATCATGACGAGTCTCACAATTTATCTAACTATACATCTTCAGTTTACATGCCAAACTTTAAAATGTCAAAAGGAAAAAGTCTTTCAGAGTCTGGAAAGCTGTCTAGAATCAAATATTGCTGTTGTCTGTTCCAAAGTAAACTAATTTCTTCTTTGCTAAATTAGTTTGATTTTACCTAGATATTTCTGTACTTATATATTTCTGATTTCTCGACTGTGGCGAAATTTGAGTAGCTTCTACGAAATTTAGGGGCATTACATTAATAAATAATACGCCAGAATTCATCACTCATCGCTTCTATTCAGTGCCACAGCACTTGGGGCCTGCATCCAACTTTGCTGACAAGCTAAGCCTAGGCTTCATATGCTCCTTGTGCCCTGTAATCTTGAAATGCAGAAGATATGGTATTTCAAGACTAAATTCGTTACTCGACTCGCGGAAAGCAACTTCCTCTAGAGCATAGTATTCTAATAGACTCTGTATAGCTCTACTGGGTATTGCCTGCCCAACGCATACTCTCTTCAAGCATTCGTGTTTGTGCTGGGTGCTGAAGCTGTGACAGAGATGCTCTTGAGAGAAAAAATTCATATGTTGGTATTGCTGCTGCTGCTGGCTTCAATTGCTCTTGGCGGCGGACGTCGGCAGCGCTGCCTGCCATCGATGGCTGCTTTCAATATCTAATAATATTGCGCATACGCGCTGTGTGCCGAGCAGACAAACTCTTTGGATGATGCCGTTGCCGTTGCTGCTGCTGCTTCACTTACACTGAGTGCGTGTTGGCGCAATAATCAACAGTTATATTATGAATGCATACAAACACATATACACACATGCACACACACATACATTCATACAGTCACAGACACAGAGAGAGAGAGAGAGTCGCACAGATGCGATGGGTTCATAATGCGCATTTTAACCCCTTTCGATGTTGGGCGAGGGGCTCTGTATGGCACTCCATCTCCCCCATATGACACTCCATCTAAGTGATACGATAAATTTGGGATTTTCTTAGCATTATGCGCAGATTTGGCTGATTTCTCCACCCCAGCCAACACAGCGTGCAGCTTGAAACTTTTTTAATAATAAATAAAAGTGCTTAACTTAATTCGAGCTGTTCAAAACGTTCTCTCATTTCACCCCAAGCCTCCCAGCTGCTGCTATGGATTTTCTGCTTGTATTTGCCCATTTTATTTGTTTCTTTGATTTACCCACACACAGACACACAAACGCACACACATTCACACAACCACACAAAGTGTTTATGGGAGTGTGGATGAAATTTTTCGATTATTGTTGAGTTTTGGCTGATTTTCTCTCACCCCCCAACGAGATTCTTCTCTCATTTTGTGGCATTTGCGGCTGTTTACCTCGCCAGCGGCCAAAATGCAATTTATGTGCGTTGGCCAAGTGTTGAGAGTTTGGATTTTTGCTTTTCTTATTTTTTTTTGCTGTTCTGATTTCGTTTCATTTCTTTTTTTTTATACTTGTGTACGGATTTCATTTTATGGTGGGTCGATGTTATTGCCACTTGTCATTTGCGTGATTTACGCTTATCGGTGGAGCCAAATGTGTAATTTGCGTTGCTTGTCAGCTTAGCGATATTATTGTTGATACTCGATGACATGGCCCTTATATAACAGCTGCTTCACACGCAGGACTCGCGGCGAATTCATGTACAAATATTTGCATAAAAGAGTTTATCCTGATCGAGTGTCTGTTGATCAGAAAATCTTTTGTGAGTTAGAGAACTGTATTGCTTAGTGAGTGGGAAATGCATTGTGGTCTCACTAACAGCCGCCGTATATCATAAGTTAATCAGAAAATGAGCTTAGCAAAACAGATTCCATATGTACTTTGAGAATATTCTGAGGAAATTCCAATTCAACTTTTTGGCATTCTGAACAGATATTCAATTGAAAAGCAATTGAAATTGTAGCACAATGCAACAATAACAAGCATGTTCAATTTTCAAAAGAGCTCAGCTGATTGGATTCTAAAAATCAATGCTAAACAAACATGTGCACTCATTGCATTCCCAGATCCATAAACGGAGCAGCATTGGCAAGAAATTCGTTTAGTGCAATGAAGAATTTACAATTTTCGCTCAAAATTCATCTGGCTTCAGCTGAGAAATATTCGTAAATATGGGTTAGTCAAATTGAAATTCATGTGCGACATTTGTGTGAGTCTCGTCTGTGACTGAAGCGAAAGCAATTTGCGAAAAACTCTGCTTGATAGGTTTGACAGCAATACAGAGCGGCTAGCAGCTTAACAAGATGGTTCAGATATCCGAAATGCGCGTGACTGAATTATCTGCTAGAGAATTGAACTTGATCGATTCTTGGCAATAAAAAACATGTTGAGCTACAAACTTACAATTATATTAAATAAATAATGAATGACTGAGATATCTGGACTGGATCCTTCTGACTATTTATGTTTTAATATTATTTAATATATGGGAATACATATTTTGTAAGGAAAAATCCTTAACGTTATTAATATTTATTTTTAAGTTTTCAATTGATATTTTCTGTGTTTAATAGCTGCCATTATATTACCCCAGAATTTTCTGTACTGTTCCATAAAATAAAATACATAAATATATTTTTTAGTTTATGCAAATGGAGACAGGTAAATAAATAAATTAATAATAAATAACTAAATTTAATAATATAAAAATTTAATAATTTAAAAATGTAATAAATTAAGGAAATAATAATTTTATAATTTTATAATTCAATAATTTAATAATTTGAAAATTCTATAATTTTATAATTTAATAATTTTATATTTTATTTATTTAATAATTTCATAATTTGAAATGTTAATAAATAAATTATTTAATAAGTTAATAATTTAATAATTTATTAGTTTAATGATTAAATAATTTATTAATTTATTGATTAAATAATTTATAAATTTAATAATTTAATATTTTAATAAATTTAAAAGATAAAAATTTTAAAATTTAGTAATTTTATATTTTTAATAATTTTCCATTAACTCCTTTCGCAGTTCGACTCGCATTCATCGCCGTTGGTTACCGATGTCTGTATGTGCCCAGCAGCCAATCATGAGTTAATAATTGAATATTTTCGGCATAGACGGCGCAAATTGCAATGATTTAGCAGAGGCCACGACCACCATGAGTCGAATGTCGGGCATTGGGCGTTTGGCTTTGTGCAAATATTCCAATAAAAAGCAGCAGCAGCAGCAACATTTTGGTTGATACAAATACACATACATGTGCATATGTACATAGATATCTCGTTGCATATAGCTATGGACAAGCTGGCTAGTGCTGTGCTGTGCTGTGGTGCAGGGTGTGGTGTGGTGTGGTGCTGCTGCTCTCTGGCCATGGCCTTTTGTTGGCTCTCTGGATTTCCTGAATGACTTTTTGGCACTAATTAAAAGCAGCAAATAATTTTCTATCCCATCTCATGTACAGTGTCGCAAATGCAAATTTCCTGCACAACTTCTATACCCCCACTCTCTCTCCCTCTCTCTCTCTTCCTCTCTCTCTCTCTCTCTCTCTCTCTCTCTCTTTCTCTCTCTCTATGCATGCGAGTTTTACAGTTCTGGTTGGCTGCGTTACTGATAAGCGTTGCTTATTGTCTATTTGCCAGGAATCCTGGCCCAGGATGTTATTCCGGACGGAGTGCTGCAGCCGGAATGAGCTTAATATGTTTGAATATTATTTTTTCTCTGCAATGCAGCTCTTTAATTAGCTGTAAAATAAACTCAACTCTTGAGCTTAAAATGGATATTCGGAATTCAGAATAACGACAACAAAGAGCAATTTGCTTCTTAAATTATTTATTCATTTACTTTGTTACATTATTAAATGCACGATTACGGTCCAATTTATTGCTTTGGCTTTAAAACACACAAACAGATACTTAAATCTTTGTACTCCAATGTTATCTACTTCATTTTCTCTTTCATGCGGTTTAGGGCGCTGCCAGCCTTGAACCACTCAATTTGCTCGGCGTTGAAGGTGTGGTTGAGCTGGATCTTGTCGCCGCTGCCGCCGTTCTTGATCTCGCACTCGATGGGCTTGCCGGGAGCCATGTCCTTCAGATTGAGCAGCGATATTTTGCTGGTGGGCTGGATCTTGTCGTAGTCGCTGGGATTGGCGAAGGTGAGCGCCAGCAGGCCCTGCTTCTTCAGGTTCGTCTCGTGGATGCGGGCAAACGACTTCACTATGATGGCCACCCCGCCCAGGTGGCGTGGCTCGAGGGCGGCATGCTCGCGGGAGGAGCCCTCGCCATAGTTGTCCTCGCCCACGGCCACCCACTTGACCTTGTTGGCCTTGTAGTCGCGGGCCACATCTGGCACGCCGCCGAATTCGTTGGTGCGCTGGTTCTTGATCTTGTTCATCTCGTTGTTCTCGGCATTGACGGCCCCAATGAACATGTTGTTGGAGATGTTGTCCAAGTGACCGCGATACTTGAGCCAGGGCCCGGCAGCGGAAATGTGATCCGTGGTGCACTTGCCCTTGACCTTGATGAGCACGGTCAGATCGATGTAGTCCTTTCCGTCCCACTTCGCGAAGGGCTCCAGGATCTGCAGGCGCTTCGACTTGGGATCTACGGCCACCTTCACCTTGCTGCCGTCAGGCGGCGGGGCGGCGTAGGTGTCTTGGCCGGGATCGAAGCCCTTCGAGGGCAGCTCCTCGCCCTGAGGTGCCTTCAGCTTGAAGCCCTTTCCCTTGGAGTCCTTCAGCTCGTCCTTCAGTGGATTGAAGTCCAGCCGCCCAGCAATGGATAGCGCTGTCACCATCTCTGGGCTGGTCACAAAGCAGTGCGTCGCCGGATTGGCATCGTTGCGTCCCGTGAAGTTGCGATTGTACGAGGTGACGATGGTGTTCTTCTCCCCCTTCTTCACATCCTTGCGGTCCCACTGGCCGATGCAAGGGCCGCAGGCATTGGCCAGCACCGTGGCGCCGAATTTGTTGAATGTTTCGATCATGCCGTCCCGGTCAATGGTCGCTCGGATTTGCTCAGATCCGGGCGTGACATTGAAGGGTACCTTGGACGTGAGGCCATGACTGAGGGCGTCCTTTGCGATGCTGACACAGCGACCCATGTCCTCGTACGACGAGTTCGTGCACGATCCAATCAGGCCCACTTTGATCTCCATGGGATAGCCGTTCTTCTTGGAGTTCTCGCCCAGCTTGCTTATCGGGTGCGCCAAGTCAGGCGTGTACGGCCCGTTCACCAGCGGCTCCAGCTCGTCCAGATTGATCTTGATTAGCTTGTCGTACTTGCAGTCCTTGTCTGGCGTCAAGAGCTTCTCCTTGTACTTGGTGGCCTCCTCAGCGATGTTGCCCCGCCCCGTGGCGCACAAATAGGCGATCATGCGCTCATTTAGGGGAAAGAGCGAAGTAGTTGCCCCGATCTCAGCTCCCATGTTGCAGATGGTCGCCTGCCCGGTGCAGGAGATGGAATCGACGCCTGGGCCGTGGTACTCAATGATGGCGCCAGTGCCGCCCTTGACGGTCAGGATGTCGGCCACCTTGAGGATGACGTCCTTCGCCGAGGTCCACCCGTTGATTTTGCCGGTCAGCTCGACGCCGATCACATTGGGACACTTCAGCTCCCAGGGCATGCCCGCCATAACATCGACGGCGTCCGCACCGCCCACGCCAATGCACAGTCCGCCCAGGCCGCCGCCGTTGGGCGTGTGGGAGTCGGTGCCGATCATGAGCAGGCCCGGGAAGGCGTAGTTCTCGAGTATGATTTGGTGAATGATGCCGCTGCCGGGCTTCCAGAAGCCCAGGCCGTACTTGGCGCTGGTGGAGGCCAGGAAGTCATACACCTCCTTGTTCAGGTCCTTGGCGCGCTTCAGGTCCTGCTCGCCGCACACCTGCGCCTCGATCAAGTGGTCGCAGTGCACCGTCGAGGGCACGGCCACCTTGCTCAGGCCGGACGAAATGAACTGCAGCAGTGCCATTTGGGCGGTGGCATCCTGCATGGCCACACGATCCGGACGAAGCAGCAGATAGGACTCGCCGCGCTTGATATCCTGATCGCCGGCACTGTCCAGGTGCGAGTAGAGCACCTTCTCCGACAGCGTCAGCGGGCGCTTGAGCCGATTTATGACGCAGTCCACCCGCTCGCTGAGCAGCTTATAGGGCAGCGGCGTGTCCGGCTCAAACTTTGACATCGCCACAATGGCGGACTTGGAGCTCATCGAAACGTTCCATTGATTGGTCAACGGCTTCACCGCCCTCCTGCACAGCTTGCGCAGCCTCTCAGCTGTGCGGGCCAGCATGCGCTTCGACATGATCGATCCTCTAGCGATGATACGGTTTATGGCAAAATATATATACAGATATATACAACTAAGACTTTTTATAATTTTGTCGCAATAATAAATAATCTGAACTGTTTTACAAATTGGCTCTGATATATTTGGTTATTTATTTTTTGACAGCTCCTAAACAGCAGGCACGAAAAGCCAGGCGATGCCATGCCTTGCCATGCCAATAATGCCAAATTATTATTAATTATTAATGGCATTTGGATAGTGGAAAAGCTCGAATTTCCTACGGCTCTCGGCTGAGCAACATTTAAGCAGGTGACTTTTGCCAGAGTTGCTCTGCGCATATATGATGTGGACTAAGGTCACACAGAGCGATGTCAACGGGCCAGATGTCGCAATAGAGTGAGTGAGGCGATGCATATAAAACTATGCGGCACTCGGGCGACTCGTTCAGCTGAGCTGACGAGAGTCATTCCTGCCATAGGCCATCTGAATAGCAACAACAATGCAAATGGCAAACACATGGACAACACGTCATTTACTTGAGTGCAGAAAAGCGTGGAGGGTGGCAGTGGCACTGGCTGTGGCAGTGGCTGTGGCAGTGGCTGTGGCAGAGCCCAAAGTGTCAACTGGCAGTGAGGCGAGGTGGGCGCATCCTGTGATTGTGTTTGCCACAGTGTGCCGAGTGTCACACACTGCATCTGCGACTGGGACAACGCAGACACTGGCTACAGTGGACGAACTGGACAATGGCCAGAGCAGTGGCCAGACCGGTAGTTGGCTGCACCACATTCAATTGAAATCGACGTGCCTGTTTGCCACAAAACCGTTGATGATGGCTCGCTCGGTCGGTCGGTCAGTGGGTCGCCTGTGCGGGTCGGGGTGCGCTGGGCGCTGGGCGGTGGGCGGGGGCATAAGTAGGCAGTGGCCGTAACAATGCCAAAAATTGATTGGCAACTACTTGACACAAGCTCACCCACAAAGCTCTTCCATATGGACTACTAAGCCGTCAGGCTGGCACAACGTTGACTATGATTTTCTATAATTGATGGATTTCATTTTGTGCCCCAAAACCTGAGCGCTGGCAATTGCATGTCCTGGAGCATGGAGCAATTCAGTTCCTCGATGCTGCACACTCCAAAACACAATTGTCTTTTGTTTCGGTTTGATGAAGTGGACAATGCTCCATTTTGAGTAAATTAATTCCCTGCTCTCTGGCATAAAATCTATTTTTGAGCTATTATTTTGTGCGAAATGTGAGTCTGGCTCAGATATATCAATCATCTTCAAATGGCATTGGAATTACAGGTAGTTTGCAGTTTAGTTAAACTGCTCTTAAATGAAATATATTTGCTGCCTTTTCAGAGTCTTCGATTGCAGTCAGTGCGGCGAACTCTTTTCTGCGCTTCTCATACGCTTAAATTATTGCGTCTTACAACTTTTGCAATAAATAATGGAAAACTTATTGCCTGCAATTGAACTTAAAGAAAATAAGAAAACGGCAAAAGTTGGAAGCACCTATGCGTGAATATTACTTGAAAAGTGCGGTACAGCAGGTTAAGTGGGTATATTGATATAAAGAAAATTATCTATGATTTATAATGGATGAGCAGATGGATTGATGGATTAATAAAAAAAGAGTTACTATAAAATTAAAAATAAAATTTAGCATTGGAATTAGGCTTGAGAGCAAGTATGATATTAAAATCTATACTTTTCATAGTCTTCGATTTTTGCTGTGAAGCGCATTAGCTTGTCGTAGAAGTTTTGCCATTGTCCGTTGTTGTCTGATTGGGGACAAAGCAAATGCAGCTGCAGTATCAAAATGCCTGAAAATTGCTGAGGAAATTTATGTACTGTCCCGCAGTTAGGTGTGGGCAGCTGTATTGAGCCGGGTGTGGCATAGTGTAGTGGCCGTGTGGTGTCGGTGTCTGTGGCCAAAGTTGCAACAAAACTGAAACTTTGAACTGAACAGAGAAAAGAACAAAAAATGAAACGAAAAAAAAAATAAGGAATTTTGTTAATCCTCGTTTTTGCAGCAGGCAGCGAACAATACGTTTGTTTTTGCTGCCAGTGCACCACAGTGGTGCAGCGTGGCTATGCCTGCATCCAAGCTCAGCACAGCTTGCGGTAAAACTTTTCAATAATATTCCCAAAAGTCCAGCCCAGACGTCGACAGCGACGACAGCGACGACACCGACGACAACGACGACACCGACGAAAGCGAAAAGAGACAGCGTACGGCAACGGAAGTGCCGGACGGACACACAGCATAGTTTTTGGTGCTCGGGCAGCCATATTGCAGCAATGCCCAGCGCGAGCAGGACGAGTGCGCATTTATATGTGTTCCGAAAGCCGATTTCTCGCCCGAATCCCGGCTAATTAAATTCCTTTTCAACACACGAAAGAGTTAACAGGGAGCATAAACTCATTCTGCTTTCGATGTGTGTTCAGGCAAATTTGTTTACCGTTATTTCTGGCCGAGCTTATGCAATATGCTAAAGCAAACAATTGCCAGTTCGAAAAGTCATTCTGCCAATTTAGGCATTTGCTGGTAATTGTTTCAGTTATTACAGAATCTGATTTTCCAAAGCTCGAGTTTTCTATGGAAAAGCCAAATAGAGATACAAATTTTACAAATTTCTGCGAAATTTCTGAAGCCTCAAGAACTTAATTTCGGAAAGTAAGAAATTCTAACAATTTTTAATTACAGAAGAAATCTCTCTAGAATCGCTAAATTACGAAATTTGAGTTTAGAAATATTTTAGCATATATTTTTCCTTATAAATAAAAAAGAAATAAGTATTAAACTTTTTTCTTTTTGATTTATTCAATTCATTTTATATATGTATATCTCTATTAATCTTTGCATTTATCTAACATCGCGCAGTTTCTGAATTGTGGAATTTATGAAATTGTCCAGGAGCAGGCTCTGGTGGTGCATGCTGGACGTGGCCGTGGCCACCCACGAGCGCAGCTTTGTTTTAGTGCGCCCGGCAGACAAATTCAGCATTTCCCGCACACGTGGCTTTGGCGATTTCCTTTTGTGCAAACATATTTTACCGCAATTGCGGCACATGAGTTCTAGCTGCATTGAGGCGTAAGTAACTCAGCCGCTGGCCACGCCCACGCCCACACCTACGCCCAAGCATAGCCATAGTGAAATGCGCGTCTGTGTGTGTGTGTGTGTGTGTGTGTCTAGTGCGTCTAACTAGCGGCCATAACTCGGACAGAGGCTGAACCTAGGCAATCCCCCACTCGATTCAGCTGCTTACATTTATTTTTATTTTACATTGGCTTGCTCCTATTTTGCTTTTTTCTTTTTTCCTTTTTATACCCTGAACCCATTGAAAATGGGAAATCAGGGTATAATGG
>NW_022045864.1:749768-769768 GCF_001654015.2 Drosophila navojoa
AAATAAATAAATAAATAAATAAATAAATAAATAAATAAATAAATAAATAAATAAACAAATAAATAAATAAATAAATACATAAATAAAATAAAATAATAAAAAATATATATATATATATTCATATTAGCCGCAAAATACTCTTTTTTTTGGGAATGGACGTAAAAATACGATATATGTATATATGTACATACATACATCATATAACAACGTCGATTGCTTTTACTATTAATGCTTAATTTTAATTGAAGACAAATATAGATTCTCTCAATTTGTTCTTTGTTTTTGTTATGTAACGTTATTTGAGCTCGGGTGGCCAATGCTACAGATGTCCGTGGCCGTTGCCTGGACACGCCCTAAATCTCTGGCATTTTATCAACTTTAACTTGAAATGAAATTCAAATGTTGCGCTCGTACTTTCTTTTTTTTTTGTAGCTTCCCATTCCTATCCCAATTTCTGGCTATGCGTGTGTGTGTGTGTGTGTCTGTGTGTGTGTTGGCCCTAACAACTGGGTGCCCCAAAAAGCTCGCAGTGGCCACTTTGCACTAAGTACTCACACCGAATTCCGTTTGAAGTTTTACACTGGCCACACCTGCACACACACACACACACACACGCATACACACACGTATATATGCACGTGGGTCACCCTCTCGCACTCCTCCTCTGATTTGAGATTCCAGCTACACGTACGCCGCGCCTGGCTTGTAAATTGTATCCGTTTCAGGCACATAAATTGTTGTCAACTTCCGTTGGCTGCGACAACGTCGCCGGCACTGACCACTTCTAGTGCTGCTGCCGGATCCTCCGCCCCATAACCTGAGCTCCACACCGTGTCCGAGCATCCTCCTGCCCCATGCTCGCATCGCGCGCTTTGACTTGAGTGGCGCTCGCTTGGCCAGGTTTGTCTTTTTGCTCGGTCAACTTTTGGTGTTTTTCTGTCTCTCTCTCTCTCTATTTTTTTTTTTTTGATTCCCTTTTTTTTTCTTTTGCTGCTCGATGCAGCTTCAGGTTCAGCTTCCAACTCCAACGTAATTGAATTTTTAATCTCGTTTATAGTCAAGTGATCTCTGGCATATACCGAGCGTGTACTGCTGCGCATATTTTACGTGCCTGGCGACTGCTAGCCCGGTCGCCACTCGGGTCCAGTTTCTGGGCAGGCTTCCAGCAGCGTACGGGCCAAATACACGGCACAAATAAAGTTGCCGCCTGTCATGGCCATGGGCCGTGGGCCGCTGGCCGTGGAGCCACCTTCTATGCGAGCTGGCCCCCGTAATGAGCGCATGTCGTTATGCTAAATAGTTGGCGAAAAGGTAACTTTTCCAACGGTCAGCCGGCAGCATGAGTCGGGCAGCAGGAGCCGGGCAGCGAGCAACGGGCAGCGGGCATGGAGCATCGGGTTAATATGCACACTAAATTGCAAGCTCAACTTTTCGACTGTTGTTATAAAATATACGTATTTCGTTTTTATTACAATTTGGGGGCGTTGGCTTGCATAGATGCTGAATGGCAATCCGGCCTATCCGGCAACCGTTTTAATGAACTTGTGCCGGATTATGCGCAGCCAGGCAAGTCTAGAAAAAAAAAAAAAACAGCCCAAAACTTGAGCCGATTGCAAATTGAGTTTTGCGTTTAGCGTTCGCACATGGCCGCAGCATGTCGTGTCAAAGGCTTGTAAACGATTGCATCATTAACTTGCTTACGTGTGGTGCGAGGAGCTGTGGGGACGGCAAGGACGCTGGCAACGTTCAATTAAGGCTTAATTATAAGAAGCCGAGAGTCAACCGCGTCGCGTCGCGTACTTTCCGCCGTGACACAGTTTCGCCGGGGCGTAGGGCCACCACTGCTGGATGCAGTTACTCAATTATTGCAGCACAGCCGCAAGTTAAGCGACTCCAGCGACACGTTCATGTTACGCATAATGTTGCGAAAGCGACCTCAATTGCTGACATTAAACTGTTGACATTACTGAGAAAATTCAACAGAGTGTTTAATGGGAATTAATACCTGATAATACTTGGGGAAAATGGGATCTTGGCCAGTCTAGGTAAGCCTCGAATTGCCATAGAAATGCCTTTGTGAATATAAGCTGATATTGCTACTACTATGTATATGTGCCTACTCCTGCTCACTCATTCAAACATAACCTGTGAAATTTCGATATCTGAATCGATATAGCCACAATATCCGCCTCATTGTAGCCGACTGAATGGCAAGTGCTTTCAGGCGACTACTCAATGCATTGCCCACCGAGCACTGAGCAGGATCAGCATCATTGGGTCAGGCATTAATTAAATATTATAATAGTCCGTTGTGCCTCTGTCCCAGACAGTGGGGTAGAGGCAGGGCAGCCACTGGCTGAGCATATGGACAAAATGGAATATCAATGGACTGACCGGGCAATTGAGTTTGTGTTGCTGTCGGAGTTTGGTTTGTGTTTCGCTTGGCAAATGTTTGATTTTCATTAAAACCACTCAACCGAACTGCTTATCTTAATTATAAGATTTTGCCATAATATTTACATTAGCTGGAGTCGGTGAGAGTGCATAATGCCTTGGCTATTTCTCTGGCTGCAGCCATTTGGCCTAATGCTTCTTCAATGCAAATATTTGTGGCATTGCTCATACGTTGCGTATACGCAGCGTGCTCCACATATAGTCCCGTCTGTCTGTTTGTGGTTGTCCCTCACTCTCTCTTCTGCAACTAGTGTGCCATGACGTATCGCACGGTCAAGGATTGCATTTCAGCTCCAGCTGCCATCGCCACTGTCTGCCGCCAACTCTCCGCCGACAATTGTGCTAAATTTTTTAACTGCAATAATTATACGGCAATTAGCAAAATGTTCAATAATGCAGCATAGCTATGCCAGGCAGCCGTTACAGTTTTTGACTGCACTCGGTAAACTTCTAATTGCCATTAGCGCACTTTACTTTCTCCCAGCTGCCGCCGGGCACGCCCACTGGGCGTCGAGTGTGAAGTATCTGGTGGGTGGCAGGTGAACTCCAAGCGCGTAATTAGACCGCGCTGCTGCCTCTGCCCCAGCAGCTGCTGGCTGACTGCCTGGCTGCTTGGCTGGTTGTCTGTAATTTAGTACTAATGGCGCACTTAAAGCGCAGGCAATTATTTTGGAACTATACCTACAGCCGCAGGCAGCTGCATCTATGCCAATACACAGGTACCACAATATGCGCTCCGCTCCGTTCCTGCCACACAGAGCTGCCGCTCGAGTAATTTCAATAGCCACCTCGAAACACAATACGGCCATCGGCCTATTGGCTCCATTGTTGGCCAATTTTTAAGTGCCTGAAGCGAGCAGCACCAACTGCATAGCAAATGCGATCTTCCAAACAATTATTATCAGCAATAAATACCTGAAACTCCTGGACAAACGAAATGAATGAAAATAAGGATGAAATTGATTATGATATAGTGGGCGAAGACCTTGAGCTTATTTACTTTTCTACTTTGTTCCCAAAGCAAAACACTCTCTCTTAGCTCAAAACCTGAGAGAGATTTGGAAAATATCCTCGTGTATAGCCTACACTTTTGCTACAATATGATAGTAATAGATAAAGACATGGAATACCAACGCATGTCTAAACGGAATGGATTCAAAGCATAAACACAAAGTGAAATCAGATACAGCAGCGCTCTTACTTTTTACTCCATTTGCGGTTTCTGTTGTTTAAATTAAATTATCTCTAAATCGAATCGAAAAAGAGTTTTTGCGAAATAGACTCGCACTGAACATTTACCGCATATGCAACCAACTGCGATTGCGGGCTCTGAATAAGCCCACAAAATGGAGAAAAACAATAGTGATAAAGCCCGCGCCAAACAAAAGACCGAATGCGAGTAAAAAATAAAAAATAATAAAAGAGAAGCAGAAATCAAACCTTGTTGCTTGTTGTTTAGAATCCCCCAAACTGTCAGTCATATAAATCTTATTGAGCAAAAGTTTGAAATGCTAACACTTTCGGTTGCACACATGCAGAAATTGGGCAAATTTGTGTGTGTGTGAGAGAGAGAGAGAGAGAGAGAGAGAGAGAGAGAGAGAGAGAGAGAGAGTATGTATGTGTGTGTGTGCGCCAACAATCAGACTATAACTGCGCTTTTATGTGCCAGCTCACTGGAGACTAATGCCGGCGCTATCAGAAATATGCAAAAATCAACTCGGCTGTTGCAAGTGTGGCAAGTGTGGCAACTGCCGCAAGTGCTGGGCTGCCAAACAACGGAAGGCAAAATGTACTGGCAATTTTTTGGCGTTGTTGTTGTTGCTGTTGTTGTTTCCAACAACGACTTTCCTCAGCAACGAATGAAAATATAGCCAAAAACAATAGCAAAAAACAATATAGAGACCCGCGCACAACAAGTTTTGACAAGTTCAGACGGCTGGGTTGGGGCAGGGGAAACAAAGAGATGTGTGCGGCATGTCTTGATTTGCATAAGCCCGGATCTGGATTCTCTCTTTTTTAGCGTTTTTATGACAGCGACAATCGATAGTCAGATAAAGCCATAGTGCACTCGCTCGCCGGCTGGGGAGCCATCAATCAAAATTTCATATGTCCAATGGCATGCCAGAGCCAAAACCAGCCCCATTCTCCATTCTCCATTCTCCACTCTCCCATCCGTATTCCCCATTCCCCCATCCCCATACCCGGCTGCAGCCGTAAGCCGGGCCATCAATTGCGGGCTTGTTTAATTAAAATTCATGTGCCCGGTATTTATAAGTACAATTCTTGCCACTGCCAGCGGGCTATCAATAAAATTGACAACGAAAAGGTCGAGGCCAGCACCAGCCTCACTGGACATCCAGCTGAGACTAAAACTCCAAATTCTATTCATTTCGCATCAAAGGTGAAATATTTCTTTATCAATTTAAATCATTTTCTTCAGCAAATATTTCGCATTATTCACATGCACATTCCACATATTAGTTGTTGCAGTTGCCAGTAAAATTATCTTTATGGTATTCGACATATAAGAAAATTGAGAAATAATGCACATATCATGGAAATTAATCATTGATGTTCGATAAAGCTTGAAATCGTAATAGACTTTAGTTACTTAAAATGATATTAATCGTTTTGTGTATAGCTGAGTCTACATAACAAAAAGACAGACGGTCAGGGATAGATTGACTAAGGCCTTAATTTTGATCTATAATGTGTGTATATAAATATTATTTATATCCTATATAGTCCTTCACGACTTCTTCTGGCTTCATCCATATTTTAATCAAGCAAATACTGGCTCATATGTACATGTATATTAATATTTATACTATGTTAAGTATATGTATAAATCGTAGCTCAGACATCACAGTTGACGCTTTGAATGTTCATGCTCTGCTTCCCAGAAAACAGATAAAATACTATACCAATACATACGACATTTGCTTTCTCTGTCTGTGAGCAAGAGTTTTTATTTTTCAAGTTTTTAAAAATACTTATATTCACAGGAGCTTTCGTGTTTCTTCGTTTTCGTATAATATATTCTCTCTAAGCTATTCTCAAAAGAGCGTCGTTTTATGAGTGATACGATTAACGCTTGGACAATGAGATAATGGATAACTGTAAGAGTCTTTGCAGTCCTCACTTTCAAATACCCATGCAAACATTCACGTTGGCTGCTGATGAGTTTAGTAATTGCAGCCTTCGCATACTACAATACAAAGAGAAAATGAATTTTCTTGTCTTGGAGTTGCGACACGGGAGAGCCGAAAAATCAATAAGCTAATGTCTGAGCGCGATCAATCTCGTTAAAGGTCGTCCCACTCAGACCGTGACTGAAAGGAGTGACTGAAAATTAATTAAATATCAATTCCATATGTGTATATGTGCGGACTTGGAGAAACACTGGACGGTTACTTGCGAGAAATGATATAAATCCTTATCTCTCACTCATATCTCTTCTCGATTTCACAGTAAATTTCCTAGATACGTAATATAATATATTTATATTTTATTTAATAGCCAGATTATTTTGTGGTGCTTTAACTGGCTGTGATCTGTCATCGATATATATATTTCTTTTCTTTTGCTAATAATTTTCACGTTTGAACTTGCTTAAAACTTGAGAGCTCAATATATTTTGCTGTCGATTCGTGTCGTTGGTATTTCTTTTATTTTTATTCGCCTCAAAGTTGTTGTCGTTGCCGCTGTTGTTGTTGTTGTTGTTGTTGGCGGTGGCGGCACCCAAAGCGCTCATAAATCAAAAATGCTCTTGTTTGCTTACAGGCGCTCCCACTCTACGCTTGAAGTGAATGTGTGTGTGTGTGTGATGTGTGTGTGTGTGATGTGTGTATAAATCACAAAGCATGTCCTTTGCCAATACAAACACAATTGAGCATGCATATGCAACAGCAGCGTGTCTCAGTATGCAGTCTAGCTAGCTAGCAAAAACCATGGAAAAGAAATGGCGTTAAAAAAAATTTGATTAAAAAGTTTGTCGCCAGCCCTCTGTGTGTGTGTGTGTGTGTATAGACACACTGCTCTATGTGGCTCGTTAGGTATGTGTGTGTGTGTGTGTGCGTGAGAGTAAGAGTTTGTATGTATCGATAACTGTCAGTGACACCCGCAGCCCCGAAATGGAAGGCCAACAGGCATTGTGCTTATCGATATGGGGCCAATGCCATGTGAGCCACGTTATAAATCTTTCAGAAGCCAAACAGAACGGAGCTTAAATTCAATTTTACAACTGACAGCATAGACGAGACGAGACCTTCACCTTCACCTGCCCCAGCCCCTGCTCCTGCCCCATCCCCTTCATCGGCTGCTCCGGCACTCTAAAATATTTATAATGAACAGCGTATTACAGGGCTTGTCAATTGCACAAGCGCCTTTGTTTAATTTTCTTTTGCAGCACACCTTGAGCAGCTGGCAACGTGTGGCTGGGGCACTGTAATTGCCAAGGCGGCATGCTTGTGGTTGGGCTTCTCTTTTCAACGCTTCTGGCTTTTAATTTGTTGCAAGTTGTTTTGATGTGCGCAACCTGTCGTATGCGCAATTAAAAGTTTTGTCCACTTTTCCATGTAATTGTCATTTGACAGCAGCTGCAGCATGTGAAATGTGTAAACGCTTGGCCCAGCTCTCATTTGTGTCAGCTGCAGCTGCAGCCGAAATTAGCCATGTTAGCTTAACGTGACAACGAGCTGGAATTATACGCCGCACCTAACCCTCGGCCGCTGGGCCAGCTGCGGTGCGCAAGTTCAAGGTTGTGCACATATTGTCATGCAAATGGCATTTTCCAAACACACACACACACACACACAGATGTAGTTAGAACCACATGAGTCTGTGGCAAATAGTCGTTAGGCGCTAACAAGCATTTTCCTACTCATATCCAACAAAGGAAATGGGTTTTCCGTTGCATTTGTTACCAGAAAAAAAGGAAAGTTGCCTGGGGTCGGAGTAGGCAATGGAAGAAGCCAAATGGGGAAAAGAAAAAGAGAAATTCAGCTGCAGCCTAGGTGCTAACGAAATCTTGTTAAATCACGTAGTAAGCAGCTTTGGCACGAAAGTGCGTAGCTCTGCTGCCCAGCCAAAGTGAGAGCCCGAAAGTATGCAATGCGAAATGCATTTGCTGACACGCAAAGCGGACGACAGAGGAGGACTTTGAGTGTGTGTTCGATGCGACACTTACCACAAAAAGTTGTGGCTAAACTTTTAAGCCTGTCTTGAGCGGAAAAGCAGGCGAGTGTGGAAGATGAAGCTGAGGAGAATCTATACTAGATCAAGGCAAAGTAAGCAAGTCTAGCATGATAAATATTAAATAGATGAACATGCGAATGATGCAAGGATATTTGGCAGTATGATGAACAAGAACAATATGATAAATATGCATTTATTAAAGGAAAGTTGTGTATATAGACATTCAAGCATAAACTTTACTCATTTCGTCTTTATTTAAGAATCAATTAGAGACCAACTTAGCTTTCATTTAACCACTCTACGCTTAAAACCTATAGCCCGTACTTGTGGCCAACATCTTCCGCCCACGGGCTGCTCACCATTTAATCAGTGCGTACATCGCCTGAGTCGGCTCGCATTCGTCTGCTTTTCCGCGTTTTCGCGCTGCGCCAAATAAATACGCAGGCAAATCCGCGCGAATCAACTTGGCCCACTGACGAGCCAACTCAATGGCAGCTAGGTGAGTGTTTGTCCTTGGACGTGTTTGTGCGAGAATTGTAATTGAAATCGCATCGAGACGTGAAATGAAACGTAAAGTCATCGAATCAATTGAAATGAAAATTAAATTAAATGCATGCGCTCATACATTTATTCATGCTAGACTCTCTCTCTCTCCCTCTCTCTCTCTCTCTCTCAGTCTCTTTTCGTGGCTGTCTTTGTCTGTGTGTGTGTGTGTGAGTGACAGCGCGCAGATCTCAATAAACTCGCACACACACACACACGTACACACACTCAGAGCCAGTCGCACTCTTACACACACTCATCAACTCAATCTTAATTAAACACAGACACGCATATTGAGCTCCATGAATGGAAGAAGCAATCGCTTGACTATGACTCACAATGTAATTGATGGGGCGGGGCGAGTGGGCGGTCATATAAGAAACTTCGTACACATTATGAAGCTGTGGTGTGTGCATATAAGGGTCACACTGTTGTATGCTGCTAAAAGGCTTCTCTCTCTCTCTCTCTTTCTTTATATCGCCCTCAGTCTCCCTTTTACACATTTATTTCCCAAAGCTTTCTTTACAATTTCGTTCATTCAATATGAACATGACCTTTATGCTTACATCTAAAATTGGAACTTTATAAATATGAATATTAAAATATTAGATTGAAAGACTATTTAAATGTATATAAATATATTTGGCCTTAATATATATATGTATTTCTATTATTTATTTATTTCTTTTGCAAACTGTTTTCATACAGATTGATTGATTAATTGTTCGTCTTTGATGTGTCTGACGCTTCAGCTCTTAATTGAGCGTAAAGTGTGCAGCCAAAAAAGTCAAAAGTGGTTTCAATTATGCTGACAAATTACACAAAATAAAATATACACATACATACACATGTACTACGCATTTTTAGAAACAGCAAACGCACTGCATGGCTCTGTGCGGATGAGGTTGACAGGCTTCAGTCAAATGATATTTAAATAAAATATAAAAAAAAGCAAAACGAGAGAAACTCAACCGAAATGAATTTTATTAAATTGAAATGAAAGCGATGTCTTCTACTCTGTCTCTCTCCGATTTGCTGTGTGATTTCGTTGCTCTGTGGCACAGTGCGTATTTATTTAGTCAAACGAACGCAAAGACGCAGCCACAAATCAAATTCCAGCCACACGAAATGCTGCTGGCGAGTGGGACAGGACTCGTGATATGCTTTTAGTGATGCATATTTAAATTAGCTGCTCTGAGGCGAAAAGAAATCATAAGTGGAAATCTAATAATGAGACCGCCGTAATGCTGGCTATCAAATCAAATAAGCTCACCCAATCGTCGCATAAATTTATGACATATGCAAAGGCCAAATGTGGCTGGAGTCGCCTTCTGCTCTGTCCTTTGCCGGACTGGCCACTGCTGTTCTCCTGCTCTGCTCTGCTCTGGTCTGCTCCGCTCTGTTCTGTGCTGTATTCGTCGCAGTCAGGTAATTCCATTATGGAGCAATCGCATTTCAAATGTGGCTAGCACAACAGCAACAACAACATCAACAACAACGACATGAGTTGAACATTTTATGGCATATGAAGTATATGCAAAGGCTCCAGGTCCAGTCTCAGTTGGCAGCGCTTGGAAGAAGCAAAAACTGAAACTAATTTTCCACCTTGCAGCACAATTTAAGCCAATCAACTAGCTGGTGCTTTAAATTCAAGCTGGAAATCTGGCGACAAAGTCCCCTCAGATGCAGAGCATGTGCAGCTGCATTGGATTTCTAGTTGGTTTATAATTTTATAGAATTTAAATATAAGTAAATATATTATTAAATAAATAATATATGCATGTATTTATTTATTTAAAAATTGTTCAAGTTTCTAAGAAACATTCTTACTAATGAGCAGACCAGACTTAATAAGATGGAATCAATTGGAGTCCAACGACCCCATCGAATATTTTCCTGTATGCTCGATTGCAACTGATTGCATCGGTCAGTTGATTTTAATTGAAATTTGATCAAGCAGTCGATGGTAAGGCAAGATTTAATTGCCGCAATCAGCGAGTGGGCCTCAACATGGGTTAAAATTTCATAAATGCTGTACAAAATATGAAGCCAAAGAAAAACAGCAAAATATAAAATCATAAAAAAAGACTCCAAAAGATGCGAAGCAAGAGACAAGGCAACGTTTTACACTGAAATGTATGAGGAATGAACATTTTGTGGCCACGGCACAAGTACACACAAACGCACACACACACATACACACACACGCACACAGGGACATCAATGTCAGGGCGAATAACAAGGCAAGCTGGCAGTGCATGGGAATTGGGGAGCTGGGCAACTGAACGCCGGGAAATGGAAAATGGTAACGTGTGACGGGTAGCTAGTGGCTGGTAGATGGCATATGGCATATGGTAGATGGTAGATGGTATATGGTTGGTGGTAACTGGGAATAGGGGTTGTCAGGAGCTTCGCTGCGTTGGCACCAGTTTTGGCGTTTCCTGCAGTCACTCGACTGATTTAAAATGTTACCGTTATTTATACACGTAGCCGGGCTATATAAACAGCAGGTAGCAGCAGTAGCCCCCTATTCGCTGCTTTCACACCCAGTCCCAGAGCATGTCAGTGTGTATGTGTGTGTGTGTGTGTGTGTGTGCGAGCAATTTTTTCACATTTTTCATCGTTTACTGTGGACGGCTGTGCTGTAGCTGCAGCTCGACAGCATCGTGCAAGTGACTGACTGTGACTTGGCAACAACAACAACAGCACCACCACCAGCAAGTGGAGTAACTGAAACAGCAGCAACAACAACAGCACACACACATCCGCGCCTTTTGGCACAACCCTTGCCCCGCCCTCCGAGCGCTGTCAAAAGAGATTTTTTCAAATTAACTTTTCATATATTTATGTATGTTTAAATTTGAGCTCAACCTTTTTGTCAGTTAGCAGCAACACATCGTCATACACATGTACTTTACTTTGTGCACGTGTGTATGTGTGTGTGTGTGTGTGTGTGTGTGCGGCAAGTAGTGCTGGCATCCCTGCACATTCTTTAAGTTGTTATTTTCCCTGGTACAGCCTTCTGGCGCCTGAATGAATGTGTCATAAACGTTTCAACTGGAAAAGAATAACCACAACATCAAATAAATAAACCAGAATTCTCGAAATGACAGAGCCAGAAAGATCATACCCTGTAGACAGAGGATTCATATGAGCTGCAAATATGTAGAGCTGAGAAATATAGAACCAGGTTATAGAACCTGGTTATACAGCAGGGATTGCAAATATATCTCAGGTATTTATTCTGTCTGACATATGATTAAATCCAAAAACAGATTTTGATATTCCTTGCAAATGCTACAGAATTACAGGGTATGCCGCAAAGAATATAAAAAGGGAACACGCGAGCCAAACGCACACATATTTTAGCATTTGGCTGCAGGCTTTTAGTGCACACAAATATGTGGCAAAACTAAACTTAAGCTGACATCTGTGCGTTGCGAAAAGTCAACATTGTGTTTTCACCAAATTTTTCAGTTTGCTGGAGTTGGCTTCATTTTGGGTTTTTGTTTTTGGTATTTGCTTTTTGTTTTTTTGTTTTTTTGCTGTCCCTCATGCATATTTGAAACGCTTAACAAAATTTGTGCCATAAATATTTGATAATGCGCTTGGCATGTGGCAAAAGTTTGGCTCGGATATTCCCTCGAAATTGGTAACTTATAGCAATTAAGAGAATTCCGAAACTCCCGAAAAACTGGTTTAATTATCTAGTCTCACTACATGAAGAGACTGCCAGGCCAGCCAGCATCCAGCAGCGAAATTGTTGCTGAAATTGAAGCTACGAATGAGGCAAACCGAGCTACATTAGTTTAAATGAAATTAATCAACTTGGAGTTTGTTTAAGTGGCATTAGAACAGTGGGAAAAAATTTGAAAGGAAGAACTTTTTTTCTGAAAGACTTATCAAAATTTTCTATCAATTCAATATGATTAATGCTTAACGCGGAAATAAAAAATAAAAAAATGTGAGCAAACTCCTTTTAAAGAAAATATTAATAGAAATATATTTGTAAATATATTTATATATAAAATTAAATATATATTGATATATTTCTTTTGGTTTGCTTTGGTATAATAATTTCTTTTAAGTATTTATTCAATAAATTTCTAAATTCTAGGGTATATGTGTGTATATTTGCATGCATGCAAACATCAGTCTCACATGACTCAGAATACTATAAAGTCACCTATTTCCGGCTAGTTTGTATGTCTCTCTTTACCAACAAGCCATGCAAAATAATCAATAGAGCCTCTATTATTTTCCAGTTATACATATGTAGTCTTTCTTGCCGATCGCAGCGTGCTGGCATATGGAAATTTTAGTTGTATTTAAACACTTTGTTATATAACACATGAAGTTTTCATGAAAATAACAAAAGTTACGATTTTACACACATTTTTCCTAAGTTCTTCAGAATGTACCCCAAGTAAGTAGCTATGCGAATACAGATGCGAATGGAGGGCCAGTTAATCAGTTGAGTCTTCCAGATATTTTAAGTCTTTCACACCAATAAAGCGCTGCGCCCACGTAGCCAATGCTTGTCTATTGGGATGCTCGCCAAGCTTCGGCATGGGCAGGCTGTCAATATTACAGCTCGCGCACTACTCGAAGGCGAAGGGAGGCGACAGCAAGAAGCCTCCGTCTGCTCCGACGGGTAAGCTGGGGATGCGAATAGTGCCGGTTGTTCAGAACAAGTTGAACTACGACGAGAAGAACATGAAGCTGGGCCGGGCGCTCTCGCCGCACTTGACCATCTACAGAAAACAGTTAACCTCGATGATGTCCATATTTCTGCGGGCGAGCGGCGCTACCCTGGGCCTGGCAGTGTGGATCATTGGCTTGACAGCGCTACTGTGCAAGCTGGACATCAATGCCTTGGCTGAGAAGGTTGAGGGGCTCAACCTGGGCGGGGTGACCTTCACGGCACTCAAGTTCATCTTGATGGTGCCCTTCAGCTACCACGTGATGGCTGGCACGCGCCACTTGATCTGGTACCTGAACATGTTCCTCACCAAGCCAGAGATATACACCACCGGCTATGTGGCCATAGCAATGTCGCTGCTGCTGGCCGCAGCCCTGGCGCTCATCAGTGTCAAGCCACCGCACACGGAGCCCCAGCCGGTCCTCCACGACAAGCCCGAGCCCAAGTGTCCCGTGGTAGAAGAGGATCCATGCAATGTGCCCGATACATACGATGAATGCGAGGAGCCGGCTAGGCCCGACCCGGTTAGGCCGGATCAGAAAGGTTGTGGGTGCGAAGACTAGAAACGTGAAGACGCGAGCCTCAAGGTCTAGAACAAATGCCAAGGCCCACTCATGGGTCTCACAAAATTCACTGGGTGAATAGCTAGTTTAGAAGCCTTCTTATCAAATTGTATGATCTCGTCTCTTCACGGGCAAATTGATGGTGTTCGGTCGTTTCGCATGATTTGACTGCGATACTGATTGTAATTAAATTGCAAATATATGTATTTTTTAAATATTGTAACTAAATATCTTTGCATTTTAGTTCCATAGAACTGCCGTTAATTAATACTGCATAAAACTAGAATCTGAGAGTAGCACAATTTAATTACGGCACAGGTGTGCGAGCATCAAGTTACTGAAATGAAAACGCGTTATTTGCTTTTGAGCGCGTCATCAAAGCCAACTCTCAAACGCAAAAATCATCTAATTTAATGAAACAATCCCAAAAATGCGTTTGATTGTGCGAGCCACCTCTGTGTGGCAATTGTAGTGCATAATCTACGGTTCATTGGAGCTGAGCATTGAGTCGGCGAGGAGGCGTGGAGGCGTGGAGGCGGCCGGCTATGTAGCGAAAGCCATTAAGTTTATTAAGAACCTTTAATTAGTTTATGTGTAGCTGCGCAGGAACGAAGCGCAGAACGTGTCTACATTTCATTAATTACAGAGCTGTCAGGGCAACCAGCGGCCACTTTAAGACACTGCTTACCTTTTGATGGCCCCATCCGAAAACTGGCAACAATGAAGCCTGCAAATGGAGTTGGCATGGGGAACAGGGAACGGGCAGAGGACGTGGCTGACTGGACGGGGAAGTACTCTATGTACACAGTTGAGAGTCGAGGGTTTTGATTGAACACTCGCCTCTTAAGTTGTGACGTTAATCTTTGATAAGAGAGAGCGAGAGAGAGAGGGAGTGAGAGGGGGAGAAGCGGTGTCAGTTTTGCTGACACTTCATTATGCGATTTTAATATGAATATATATAAATATCTATATGTACATTTGTATGTGTGTGTATTTCCATGGGGCACAACAATGCCGTTAGTCGATAAAATCTCATTTGGCTGCGAAACGTTTGATCTTAATTAGTGTACTTGAATGTTGGCTCATTCAATCGAGTGTCGGCTTTACATCAGCATCAACAGCAACAGCAACAGCAGCAGCAGCAGCAGGAGCAGGAGCAGGAGCAACGTCAGCATCAGCGAAAATAAGAAAATGTCGCAAATCACCAAAGGGCATGGCCTGTTCGAGGGAAGTGCTTGGGGGTGGAGTGCCTCAGCTGCCTTCCACTTCACGCTTGATTGGCAGCCTTGCCTCCTGCTCTGGCACCGATTTTCTCAGATGCGTCCGCTCTTTGTCTAAGCGGATTTCATCCGCATATTAATTGAAGTTTACACAGCGACAAAACACGCTCGCTGTGCCTCTAATTAATTAGAGTTCGCTGCGCGCTAGCTGCACACCGAATTTCTCACAGTGTAGCTGCGAAATTCGCGTCAGGCTGTCAAACACGCAGCTAACTTCTTAGTGTGGGTCAAATATTTTTCAATTAAAATGGCTGCCCGGCTATTTGCTCAGCACTTTGGCGTTTTGCATAAAAATTTAGTGGTCTCATAGAAGCCGACGACGATACGAAGCCGCCCCGCTCGAAGAACTAACATGATGGGCATTCGCAGAGACATAGCTGAGCCAACCACACCGCCTTCATGAAGGTAATCAGAGTGTGGCTGACTGGAATTAAATTAAAACGAAAAAAAAAGTATAAATCGATTAGCTGAGGAGCTCTAATGTGCTGGAATGGTTAATAGATTTCGCTGTGGGCACATTTAGAATCAATTAAAAGATATTATCCTATTAAGCCCACATAAATAGCAATCATTATTCTGTTTCTGATTTTTCTTTTCTTTGGTTAATTAGTTATTTGTAAGATTGGAATACGATATTAATAAGAATCAATTTCCAGATGACCTATAATTCCATTTAATTTTTTAAAAATTCCACACTTGCTCATATAGCCCAAACACTAATTAAGTTTATCTCTTGCCCTAAGTACGCGCACAAATAAAATTAAGCATACGCCACGTAGTGCAGAGTAAACCCCATTTACAGCATACGCTGCAGCCAAATGGCTTAATTACTTTAAACTGTACAGGGTCTGTGTGTGTGTGTGTGAGTGCAGGCTTACCTTTAATTTTACTAAACTCGAAAATCGGCGCTTAACTTTTCGAGTGGGCAACACGAATGGCAGCCCGAGCACTGCAGACATTCAAAGCGAAAACTAAGCCAAAACCAAAACTCGTCTTCTGGCAACTGTCGATAATTAGCTAGAAAAGTTTTAACTTGGCTATTAACACGCATTTGCTGCATAATGGGCCTGTCTGGCATAGAATTTGTGCTCCGGCTCCATGGCTTACCTTTCAGCTGGGCCACGTGGCGCATTAACTCAAATGCCTGGGCAATAAAGCAATGTCTTGACTTTGGCCAAAAACTTTTGCCACTCGCCCCTGATTGGCTCTGGCAGTGGCAACAGTGGCAGCAACAGCAGCTACATCCTCAGCATTGGCACAACAATTGCCGCACACTTGACTGGCGTTGAGTGTTTCATAATTAAAGGCGAACAGCAAAAACAAAAAATGCCACACTAAAGCCTTGAACTCATTCCCCAGCCGCTTGCTGCCTTTGCCTTTGCTCTGGCTCTGGCTCTGGCTCTGGCTCTGGCTCTGGTTCTCGCTGTGGCTGTGGCTGTGCCTGTGGCTTTGCCTGCGGCTGCATTGCGTGTGGCGGCTGGCAGCATGGCCAAGTTGCAGCCACAATTGTTGCACGCACAGCCCCAGTCAAGTGGAAAAATGGCTGCAGGCGTGGCTAGCCCTCTATATACATACATATGTATGTATGTATGTATGGATATTTGCACACAGTCTGCCTTGGTGAGCAATTTCATTTCATATTTTTGCCACCAGCCCTAGTTTTGCATGGCCTCTAATTACCTTGCTGGCGTGCAACTTTTCGGCCTGATAATTTCTTAATACTGAACTCCGTTGATTGCAGCAGTCGCATAAGACCGCCCCCTCCACCTTCGAGGCCCGAGAGCAGCAGATTCATTAGCCAACTGATTTCGAATTGATAGCAGCAATTGCGTATGATTTGAAAAGTTTTTTACTTCGGCTCTGTGACTCGAGTAATAAGCGATCTTCTGTGCTTCAGCTTGCCTTACAGAAATCTGTGCTGAGATTATGATTATGATATATGTACATAAATGTATACCTAATGCGAAAAGTTGCATACTTCGAACTAGGCAATTGAGCTGCATAGATGATAACTCTAGCTGAGCTTTATTTTCTTTCAAAATGTTTAATCTACATGGATCTAGCTATACTGCACTCCATATCTAACTTAATCAATGAGGAGCTTTCAACTAACAAATTCATCTTATTCATCTTCTTTGCTCTGATCCCCTTCGGTTTGTAATTGAAAGTCAAGTATTAAGATGGTCCTCAATTCCTTGCTCATGCTTATTTAATAATAAATTATTTTTGACTCCCATTTGCAGTGAGAGTTTCACTGATGCTTCTTCTGCACTTCAGTGCCAAAGATTTCCTTCTCCATTTAATGCATTCTTCAGACTGTCTCTGGCATTGAGTTTACAAATTGCAAACTCATTTCAAGAACTTACAAACGATGCACTGCTCTTAAAGCGAACAACAGTGCACTCGTGTTGCACTTGGCCGAGCTCGTTGAAGGACTGCATTGGGCCACTTTGGCCGTTGCTGCTATTGAAGCCCTGCACACATGTCAATTGAACTGCTGCAGACATAAATCAATAGCTCTCTTACGGCAATGCCAATTGCCGAGACCACGACATGTCTGCCTTAAAAATGAGCTGCAGCTGCAGCTGTAGCCGCAACTGCAATGGGCCAAGTGTTCGTTCGTTTTGTCAGCGGCTAGCAGCTAGCAGCTAGCCGGGCCCAGATGGGCCAAAATAAGTAATTGCATTCAAGCCAGAAAAATTGCAGGTAGTTAAGCTGCCAGCCCCGACGCGACAGCCACCGTTGCCTAATTGAATTTTTCAGCGCCTCGCCCATTTATTAATCCGATTTCAATCGACTTGCGAGTCCCAGGTGTGACGTTGCATTTCCCGTCGAACTAATGACATTCATTAGCCACATTTAGATTGCCATCACTGAAACTGAAACTGAGACTGAAATTGAAACTGTAAATGGAAACGAAAACGAAAACGAAAGCAATTCATTCGCTTGCGAATCGTGGCAAACAGTATTATCCTGAACTCTAATGCACTCTACTGCATTTAGTGCATTTCATTTAAAAGGCTTATAAATCCAATTGTTTTTAGCGAAATTGTAAAGTTTGCAAATTTGTGTGAAATATTATTTAAAATTGAGAGGTATTTATTTATTTAAAGGGTATATTAATCATAATTTCCATCATATTATTTTGCTTGACAAACTTAGCTCTTTATTTATTTATTTTAATCAATTTATGGTATATAAAACTGTTGTGTTTTACATATTTTAAATTCAAGTGTACGGGACACATTATCCTTTATACAGTGAACTTTGAATTGGTAGAATTTAACATAGGTACGGGGGGAAAACTTATATAAAAACCCCATAAAAATGATCTTAACTTAACTTAAAAACTGTAACTTTAATTCAAAACTTATTCCTACTGTGTTTGTAAAATAATAATTTAGCTTAGCTTTATTACTATGAAACGTTTATCAAATGTGAATGGCTTTCGGTAATATCCAAATAAATATCTCAGGTCAACTCAAAATTATGATCGCCAGACTCACATATACAGATTTGCCTGTCAATAGACAGACATAGAAAAGTGTCTCTTAGGGCATCTCGCCCGCTGTTCGCTATTCTGCTGTCCGCTAACCAAACATTCAATAACTCAATGCCCTCAATCAATAAATCAGTTGCATTGTCTGCGTATGGGCTGTCAAATGTGGAGCTGATGAATGAATTTCGCAAGAATTACAAAGGAATTCGCATGCTAGCTGATTTGCGCCACGCCCATTGTGCTGTGTCTATAAATTGGGTCAAATTTTTTGGTTTTGGCTCTGTTCGTTTTCGTTTTTTTTTTGTTTTTTTGCTTTTTGTTGAGGCCGCCTGCCTTTTAATTAGCATGTTTATTTGACTTTGACTGTACGAGTGAGAGAGCGCAAAGTTTGCGCCACTCAGAGGCGCAGTAGCCCGAGGCGCACAGGACGTATGTGTAATTTCAGTGCGTATGTGTGATGTGATGTGCTATGTGTGTGTGTGTGCCTCCGAGTTGAGTGTTGATTAAACAAATTGCAAATGAGTTTGGGCCTTTTTTTTGTTGTCGTTTTTGTTGCTGTTGTTGGTCTAAATAAATACACAATGCTTTGGGTAAGACATGCACTTGAATAAACTCTTATAAAACTAAATAAATAAACACGCACACAAACTAGAGAACTGTAGTTAAACGCACAAATAAAAAGCAAATGCCAACGGCAAGGCGGGCTTCCATCTATCTCATTCTGTGTGTGTGTGTGTGTGTGCAAATGACAGTGAGTTATTTAAGAAATGCAATTTCAATTAAATATGCAAAATACTCAAAGTCTAATTTAGACAGCCACCCATTTGGGCGAATCGCTTTGGCTCGCAACTGGCATTTTGCTACAAAAACTAGCTACAGCTACAATGCGCAGATACTTAAATATTTATATGAAGAACAGCAGCAGCAGCAGCAGCAGCTGCAGTTGCAGGAGAAGCAGCAGCAGGAGAAGCGGCAGCAGGAGAAGCAGCAGCAGCAGCAGCAGCAGCAGCAGCAACTGCAACAAAAGTTTGTAATCAACAATTTGCATATTTGCTTTGGCAATGGCAAAAACTCTGCCGCCTTCACCTTGCGCTCAGTGTATTTTGTATTTTTTGTTGAATTTAAATACTCTGTAAAAAAGAACAAAGAATGGGGTATATTAAATTATCATAAAATTTAAATACATTTAAAAATCTTTTAGTTATACAAATTTTCTTGAAATAAATTGACTAACTCAATAAATATTAATATAATTAAATTTATATTATTATTAATTAAATTTATAAAACAACAATTTTTGGTCAAATTCCTTAAGAATTTTTTGCAACAATAATTAAAGTATATACTTTAAATTGACAGAGTTCAATGAACATAGTTTCTTATTATTTATATTATTTATTTATTAATTTATTTTACAAATTCCTTGTTTTATTCAAATTTTTATAGAATTATTATTTTTATATTTATTTAATTACCTTTTTATTTTTGTGAAATAATTGTTCAAGCATTACATTACTTGTATTTCTACCTTCATTTATATATTTTATTTATTGTTTTTTTTTTTTTTTTTTAATAATAATATTTATTTATATTTGTAGATAATATTTAATTATATTTCATTAATCGTTGATTTTTTTCTTAGGTTTATAATAATGATGTACATATATTATAATTTAGATAGCTGCGATTAAATATACTTACGTAGGAAAATATATTAATCTTTATTTTCTATCAAAAAAAAAAAAAAAAAAAAAAACCAAAAA
>NW_022045864.1:769778-788284 GCF_001654015.2 Drosophila navojoa
CCATATCTTCTATACCAGAAGATGTCTTCAGATAAAAGTGATATATTGCTTACTGTAGAGCAGATTGTATTGGATTTGATAGCGAGTTTGATGGGCTGTAAGAAAGTAACCATAGAAATACCAAAACACTGTCGAGATTGGTATAGGAAAGATAATTACGATATAGTTGGCAAATGTCGTAAGGTCGTCTACAGTGTCGAACGTAGTCGTCATCGCTTTTGCCTGATTGTCTATCTCCTTGCGGAGATTCATCAATTGCATTTGACCGGCGGTAGTTGTACGATACGGGGTCTATATTACCGGGACACTCAGGTGGTTCGGTCGCAGTCCTACATTGATGCCGCTAAAATGGATGTTTGCCGCATGCTAAACACGGCACCTGTTAATCTGGGCATTTTGTCAGCGTCGAAGGGACTAATTACAGGTGTGAAGTATTGCAAAATATTGATATCGTCTGTTTTGTATTTTGTCGAAAAATATAACTAATGGGCATTTCTCTTAATTGTAGGAGACATTAAGCTGGTCATGAGCAACGGCGATGTATTGGATTGCAATCTATATTGCGGAGCTATAACATTGCCAACGGATTTCGAAAATGTGGAACGAATCGTGACAAATGCCGAAATGGTTTTGATCGTTGAAAAAGAGTCAGTTTTTGAGAGCTTGCTGGCTTGTAATGCCTTGAGCACGTTTGGCTTACGTTTCATATTGTTAACGGGCAAGGGGTATCCGGATTGCACTACACGCCGTATTGTATACCGACTGACCGTCGAATGCAATTTACCGGCATATATTTTAGTGGATGCTGATCCGTTTGGCATTGAAATAATGCTCGTTTACCAGCTCGGCTCGCAGGCCATGAGTTTCTCGGCCCAGAGTTTGGCCACACCAACGCTCCGTTGGATTGGCCTGCATCCATCCGAAATAGATAGCATTTCCAAGCGCTCGGTTCCACTCACTCAGCACGACAATAAGAAGATTGTTGATATTCTGTCGCGCAGTAATCTTAGTTTGGGTGTCAGGCAGGAGCTACGCACGTTGCAGCAAGTCCAGCTGAAAGCTGAAATCGAGAGTGTTATTGATTTCCTAAGTCCCTACTATATACCAACTAAAATCAATAGAAATTTGTTTATATGATATTGTTATGAATACATTATCACCTATTAATATATAATGTAAATAGGTCTTGGCATACGTCAAGCTGTGATTATTTGAATTATCACATAAAATTGCTCTGTTTGCATATGGAATTATAATAGATATTTTTTGGTAAAATATTCTTATATCATTTTGTACAATTTTGCGCCTTGCTATACATTTTTGTTTATTAAATAAATAAGAATTTGCCTATAAATTGTTTAAGTTCTGGATCAAGTTTATGCTAATTTTTTGTATTATTTAGATCTCGCTTTTTGTAAGAAATTGATTTTACAATTCCTCATAAATTTCTGTATTGTTAAAGAAAATTTCTCTAGTTTGATTGCCAGAACAATGTAAATACTTAAAAATAAATTTAATATTTATATATCTATAATTAAACATTATAAACCTTCATGATTTATTCAACTAGTATGTGCGTAAAGCGTACAAAAATCAATATGTCTTACAGTTTTATAGCTTCCAATATATTTTTAGCTTAATTTATATTTAGTTACATTGTTGTTTTCGGACAAGTGCACCTGCGCCGCTCCTTACTCAATAGCCTAATGCCACGACATTCGGTTTTTCTTCTATTGTCGATTGAACAGTAGTAAATACAAACACAGAAACGCCGTCCTCCCGTTTTCTATACAATTTCATTTTTTACCACTTGAAATTCTCATTTTTGTGACAAAAGTTGGCGTGACCTACTAGACCGTAGGGTAAAAAAGGCCGCTGAACTTTGATATTTTTATCCCATGAAATTGATGGAGACTTTGCTATAAGAAGTGTTCAAAGATTGATTATTTTCTTAAATATTTTGTACCTCGTATTCACGCCCTATGATTTTTGGGAAAACAAAAAGCTTGACCTAATTTGAATTTGTTTTTGCTTTGATAAGAATATTTTGATTATAAATATTTTTATTTACAATATTATAAAGCAAACAAAAATATTTTTATTTTACATATATTGAAAAGATAAGCCAAGCTGCTTTATATGAAGGTCTTGGAAATTGTCAATTCTCTGGTTGCCCTATGGGATGGTATTGAAAGAAATATATACGATTTGTATGTTTCGAATGAAATAAATTAAGATTTTCTATAAAAAAAAAAAAAAAAAAAAAAAACTCATAAACTGACATACATGTATATATGCAAAAACACAAAAGAAAAAAAAAAAACAGAGTATCACTCAATCGTGATTTCTTTGTTTGTAGCATAAATCTATTTTTTTTTGTGTTGAGTTTACAGTTGCATTGTTTTGTTTTTAGCTGTTTCATTTCTGTTTTTGTTGTTGTTTTTTGCTGCTGTTGTTTGTTGTTGTTGTTGCTGTTGCCACTGCACTTTGCACAGTCGTTGTTCGGCTGCTTTTTGCAGGCTTTTAAGCATTTGGCAAGCATGAAACTTACTTCATTTGCGTTTATGTGATTTTACGCTCTAATAAATCCAACTAGAGGTGCTTCGACAGGGCATGCCCAGCCACAATTTAAATAAATGTGCATATACATAAAAATATGTTTACAATTATATGGAACAGCAGCTATTCGAGTTATTTTACCTTTGGTTATTTACGACGCAGTTGGAGAAGAAACTGTCGACAGACTTTACACGTCTTTGCGAGTCTTGGCCAAGTTAACACCTGCACCAGTGGGCGTGGCCACACCTCACACACGCCCTGGACCACTAAGCACTTGGCCACTGGCTAATGCGAGTGTCCAATGCCATCCATTCGATGGCTATTTAGCGTTTGTTGACTGGATAATTATGTGGTGCGTGCGTGATTTATAAGCGGCGGCTGGTCCGCTGGCGCCGTCGTCTGAATGCCAGCCAGGATTATGGCGAAAAGACAGGACTTTTCGCATCGTGGCACCGACTTTGCTGCATGTGCTGCAAACTAATTGACTGTCTGTGTCGGCGGGTCGGCGCTGAGCAAACAATGCGGCCTCCCAGCCTGACACTAAATAACCAGACTAACAATGTGTAGGTGCAAATGTGCCACGGCACGTGGATACGTACGCATGTGTGTGTGTCTGTCTCTGCTCGCATGTGGTTGTGATTGTGTGCGTGGGTGTGGGTGTGGGTGTGGGTGTGGGTATGTGGATGAACAATATTCAATATTGCAGACACAACAGCATGGGCCTCAGTTCGTCGGAGGTGCGCGTGCCTTGAAATTAAATGTCGTTATAAGTAGGCATTTATATACAGCGCAAGACACACACACACACACACACACACACACAGACATCTACTGCCATATAACTGCGTATGTGGCACACATTCATTTACCCAGTCGCTTGTCGACAGCCACCAGGTCGAGCTCTGGCTCATGCCCAGGGTCTCATTCTCATTCTCAGTCTCCGTCTCCGTCTCAGCCAGAGTCGGAATCGCGTTTTGTTTGTGCCCGAAGTTTGTCTTTTGCCACACAAAACAAATATTGAAAAAGAAATAAAACGCAAGCCAAATAGCGCAAAAGAAAGAACAAAAAAAAAGAGAGAACAGAAAAGATGAGCAAAAAATACGAGGCTGTTCAATAAACTTTTTCATTGGAGTTTCTTCTGATTTAATAGCTCTATTACAGTTTGTCATGAAGAAAAAGTTGCCTAATTAATATAACGAGCTTTAAAAGTGAGCCCCATTTCAAATACCATGAGTCCAATAAGTCGACAGCGACTCAAGAACTCAAAGTGACATTTGAAATGAATAATGAATAAAGATTCTTGTAGAAATCGAGCTAAGACATGTCATATCATGGAAATGTATGGAAAATCTTTGCCAATAAATGTGATTTGATAACAGATTCCCATTACGTTTAGTCGATTCTCTTCAAGTGCTCTTTAAGCCTTTAAAAACTTTTCATAGACTGGCGCAACAATTTTAAGCACAGCTGCAGCTGCTGCTCTGCAGCATTAAGACAATTTATATGGCACTCTGAAGACTTTAGTTCTTCATTAAGTACAACCCAATTACGTTCTGCAAGCGCATACAAATAAAGCTTAAAATACACACACACATACATACACATATATATATAGAGAGAGAGAGAGAAGACGCAACACTCATCTAATTATTCTCTCAATTATAAATCCTCTCATCTACACCCCCTGTCCATCATTCCGTTGCTAAGCGTTTCAAGTATTGTGATTGTATGCGTATGTGTGTGTGTGTGTATGTGTGTGTGTGTCCGTATGTCTTAGTGTGTGGATACGCATTGGAATTGCAAACAGGCAGCAGGCAGCATCATTACAAACTGAACTGTAAGCGTTTACAATCGATGGCAGAGCAAATCATTGTCATTACGTGGGCGTAACCGCACGCACACCCAATAAATACACACACACACACACGCGTGCACAGTCACAGCGCCATAGTTAGAGAGCTGCGTATGGGAAGGAAACGGGGGGCAAGACTAAAGCAATTTCCGCACATGTTTGTGGCCTGGCTGGCAATAAGTTTGTATTTAGTACGAGTATTGGGCGCGTGCATTGCAACAGTAATGAGTTTTAATCATAATTGATTTACTGCTCTGCCTGCTTGGCTCTGCCTGCAATCGGAGGAGGCTGTTGGCGTGTTGGCGTGCTGGCGGCCTGTCATCGCTGCTATTCAGGGCAGATCGGGGCCTCCAATTCCAATTCCAAGACCAATATCCATCACTTAAACCGCAAACCCGATTTATGCGCTGCAATAAAGTTTCGCCAGACAAATTATGCCATCGCGCGCAGCCTTGACGGCGGAGTTCATTTTTCAAAAACTACCTTCCCCTCTCTCGTCAGCCGCCATGCGAAAATAAACGATGCGAAAAATGAAAAGCCAAAAATCAAATAAAAAGCAGGCAAAGAAAAAATAAAAATAAAGTGAAAGAGAGGAGAACAAACCAAGTGAATGCGATGCAAAACTTGTGCCGCTTTGCAACTCAACACTCGGTTATTGACTTATAGCCGTGGCTGGCAGTCAGCGAGGAACAAATGGCTTTCGCACAAAACCCAAAAGTTTCATTTTTTCCTTTTCGGCCGGCGACGCGGCAAAGAGGCAAAGCCGGCTGCAGAGTAGGCCACGAGTAGTGCGAGAATATGCAAATATTTTCAACAGCCCAAAAACTTTTCACAATTGCAACTTATTCCGAGTCTGTTGCCACTTGTCGTCCTCTGCGCTTAACAACAGTTTAAAATCAATTGCATTATTGATATGTCCCAGATGAACTTGCCTGGATTTGCCCATGCATAAGCTAAGGCTAAGAACATGACATTTGGCGAGTGGGCGCCGTAAGCCGGCTATGAATCGAGAAGGAAAGTGGGGGAGTGGGAAGGTGGGATGGTGGGAGCGGGCAGTAAGTAAAGTCAACAAAATAAAGTTTATTTGTGTGGAACTGAACTATCACGAAGAAATAGACTAAAAAAAATGCAATGCCAGCTTCAAGCGGCGAAGAGCAAAGAATAAAATATTTGAGGAATTAAAAGCGAAAATAAAACTGCAATGGGGAATTTTAATGCGAGCTATACAATAAAATCACAATAAAAAACTTGAAACAAAGATGAGCGATGGGCAGTGTAGCATTGAAGGAGAGAAGAGAAGAAGAACAATTGATGTCAAATGTAGATTAAATAAATGTATATAAAGAAAAACAATGAAGAAATTGTCACAACTTTAGCAGCAATCAGAGTGGGGCTGCCAATTGAATTGAGTTAAATGAAAAAAGGCTGGAAGAAAGGAAACAAAAGAGTTTAAAGTTAATTGCAAATGCAAGGAGTAATCAAGAGGAGCCAGTTAACGGTTTCTAGTTTTGATTGGAGTTTGCAGACTTGCTAATACCCTGTAAGCGACAGCTCTCTTTGCATTGCATCTTCTGTGTTTGCTTTAACTAACCGTAGCTAACCGTAATATAATAATGCACTGCTAAGCGAAAAGAGACTGTGTTTAAAGAGGGATTATTATATGATCACAATCAAAAGATGAGCAGTAATATAATAATGATATATGAGAGAGTGTGAATAAGAACAGCGATTAATATACTCCCACTCTTACTCTCACTCTCACTCCCTCACTCAGTCTTACTCACTCTCTTTTTCGCTTGCTATAATTGTGATGTCGTCATATGAAGGAGTAGGAGTAAGACTAGTAGAGCTGGTTCTATTCTGAGAGTTTCTTTTCACAACTACAACTAGGGAATGAAATCAATCAATTACTCATTGAACTCTAAGTATATGTGAAATTGTAGAGAGTAAACTTATTTCTGCCCGCGATTTTTGACTAAAAATAATTTACCCCAATAATGCATAAAGGTACCTCTGCTGATCTGCCTATTTAATTTCAAAATAAAATGTGCTCTGATTTCAACATGCATACGAGCAGAATTTCAGGCAAACGAGCCTTATTGTAAAGAAGAAAACTAGGTCTACTCTGAAATCTCGAAACTGACAATTAAGCCACTTTTGATTGATTGCCAAGTTTGTCGGACATGAATGCCATCCGCCAAATTTGCAACTCAAATATGATTGCTGTGGCTGCAGTTGCATGGGAACAAGTCTGAAGTCAATCGGATTGCCAGCTGCAGATGCTCTGATTGGCCTCTAGCCATGCGACGTAAGCAGCATATCCAGTATTTCGAATGGGAGTCAAATGATGTAAGATCACAAATAACATTTGATTACTCTGAAGAGCACATGAAATTAAGCAACTCTTGAAATTGATTATTAAGCGTGCCTCAAGGAAAATTTGTAGCTCAAATTTCATTTGTGTGGTTGCAGACGTTGGAACTGGAGTTGCATTGCTTGGCCAGCCAGCTATGGGACACAACAGAAATCCGCAACAAGTAACAAGCAACAGATTCTGATTTTCAAAATATAAAATTGCATTCAGTAAAATACAAACTCAGCAAATGCATGGCACATGACAATCCCATACGATTAACCCGAATAGAGCACAAAATAAAGTCAGTCTTGGCATTGATTGATAAGTTTGATGGAGCTTCGTCGCACAGCGCCAACCAAACTTGCAGCTGAAGTATATTTGGTGTGGTTTCACCTGCATGGAGCGAGTGGGGCATGGCGGAAAGACAAGCAATTCATTTGCCAGCTGGAGATGCACTGATTGCCCATTTAGTTATGCGACGTCATAAAGATAAGCAACTTGCTGTGCTGCTGCTGCTGCTGCTGCTGGGCTTGATGTGGTCCGCTCTGCTCCTGCGTCGTTCATTAGCAGTGGGCAAGCGTTTAGCTGTCGCCTGTCCTTCGCTTAGTTAGTGTCGTATGCAAATTGCTGTTGCCTTAACTGGAGCTGGAGCTGGTGCAGGAGCTGGAGCTGGAGCAGGAGCAGAAGCAGAGGCACTTCACTGGCTTGAAGGCTCGAGGTCACACAATCTTGGCTGAGCTTAAGTCTTGGCTTTGGCTTTGTTTGTTTAATAAATTTTGCCCAGGCAAAGACAATTTCAAATTCTTCCAGCAATTGGCAAACAGCAGCAGCAGCAGCCACAGCCATTGCTCGAGGCCCCTGACCAGCAATTGCCAGCTGCTGCTGTAACTACAATAGTAGCCGTAACAGTAACATCAGCAGCCAAGGATCCGTTGCCGTTCTGAGGACAAAGGAAACCAATTAACAGACGCCATTGTTTCACTTGGTAATTCAACTAAATTGCATAGTGCTGCTGCAGTAGTTGCTATTGCCATTGCTGCTACTCCACCTCCTGCTGCAGTTGCAGTTGCAATGGCAGTGGCAGTGGCAGTGGCAGTGCATAAGCAAATGCGCTTCAGCTCCCTGGAGTTCAGGAGTTGAGCTGCTTTATAGCCACAAAATGTTCACCATGAATATGGCGTAAGGCTGCCGGTGCCGGCGAGCCAAGGGGCAGCGTTCGACATTTGTTCTCCGGCTCCTGTTCGGCCATTGTAGGTGCTTAAAGGTAAACAACAGCTCAACGGCTCAAAAGATGGCCAGCTGGCTAAGCAACCCAGTCGAGCCAGAGGAAATAAAAGCGTATTACTTGGAAGTGATATAATGCACAATAATACCGTACGATGCCAGATAGAGTTCACTCGAGCAATCGTACAAGTGATTTTCTCACTTCATTTACAAAACCACTTTCCAGAGTTTATTTAGTGTTGCACAATATGAAAAGCTCAGAGACTCTCTCTAGCGCAGCTCTAGTCCATTCGATGCTCCTATTGAATCTTACCCAAGTTAGCTGCCTCTGGCTGGGAATATGCGGAATCGTCTATCATTATTCCATCCATACCATTTTCAGTTAAATTTCCCGCACTTTGTTTTAGGTGAAAATCCCATCGAATTTGGGCTCGTCAAATTCGAGCAGCTCGTTACGATTTTCGCTCAGTGCGCACACGTACAAAAGCTCGTTGCTATGGGCACTCGCACCCCAGCCCCAGCCCCAGTCAGCCAACTTGCTAATCAGCAGCTGCTGAATGGCATGCAGCCATTTGGGCACGACTGCTGCACAAATTAGCTATGGACCAGCTGCGGTGCGGGTCAGCACATGGCACACTGCATGTGCCGCCAGAGACACAATTTGAAGGGCCAAACTTTTGTTCGCTTCCCATTTTTTTTTTTTCTCTCTTTTTTTTTTTTTTTCTTTGACAACAAGCAGTCACAGCCCGGCAACAGCTGGCAACGGGGCAACTTTTCATTAGCATTGGCTCCAACAAATGTGCCCAACATAGCGGGCCGCCCACTACATGTCAGGCGGCTCGTGCAACCTGTCCGATGTGGAACTCCGGAAAACATTTTCATTGGTTTTCTTGGTCGAGCGTCGCTTGGTCGTTGGCGTCGCATTTGAAGCGCGTCGAAAATGCATTTACATCGCGGTTGACGGCGTCGTCAGTGATCGCAGCGTTGCCAAGGCTATTTCATTACCTGTGTCTATATATATATGTGTGTGTGTGTGTGTGTGCATGGTGTGTGCGTGTATCCGTGCCTCTGCCTGTTTGCTTGGATAAACGATGTAATCCAATTGAAATGGAACTTTTCACATTTAACGGCACACATGCGGACGGTGTCGATGAGAAGTGAAGGGCGGGGGAAATGACGATTCTGCTGCCCCGACTCAGGCCCGATAATGAAAACTTAAATCATGGCAGGCATGGCCGTGGCCGGCCTCAGCATTACGAAGGTACAGACTAAGCTATACTCTGAATCTTACGAGTTTTACATGGCTATGAATCGCCAGAAATAGTTTTAGGATTGCTTGAAAGTTTTCAGAAAGTTAATTGAATTCTGAATATAGATGGGATGCTAAAATTCATTATAAGATTCAAAAGATTACATTTCTGTTTACTTAGAAGAAATTGAGTTCCATTTTTTTTCTTTGTTTCCCTTTACAATTTTATTAATTTTTTTATTAAGAAGTAAAGTCAAATTTCACTGTCACTGGCAACAAAGGCTTTTGTATTTTCTTATTAATATATAGCCTAGCTTATCCAAGGAAATTATTCCTCGCTCTATAATGTTAAGTTAAGGTCTCACCAAAAATCAAGAATTGTGCAACTTTAATCAAGTACTCTGATGCCTCAGATGAACATCAAGAGGGAAGCCATATTACTTGATGAGGCCAGAGTTAAGTCTGGCCATGATATGTTATTTACCTCAGCAGATGGCCATAAGTCCTCGTTCAAATGGAGCGAGTGCCTGGCTGCACTTCGCATCGTGTTCGATCTTAAGCTCCTTCAGTTTGCGAGCATCTGATGACGGCACGAGCTCACCGGGCGGCTGCTCGTGCTGTCATAATACGCATAATACCCATCTTGGAGGTAGTGCATGGCAAATGCAATTGAGCCAGCTGCTCAAACTCCCTCCCACTCCTGCTCCTGTGGCCGAGCTCTGCTTGGTGTCTTGCTCGCTAGCTGTCTCTGTGGGAGCTGCAAAGTGTTTTCGTTTCGTTTCATTTACGTGGTCCGTTGCGTGCCAAATCCATGAGCGTGCAATGGCCGCAAAAACTTGTCCTCGGACAGAATGGCCAGGACGAGCTGCGTCAACCTTTAGTAGCCTTTTGATGACTTTTCGCCGACACCGCCGCCGCCGTCGCAGTCGCTGTCGACGACGATAGCACTTGTTGTTGTTGTTGTTGTTGTAGTAGTCACACGCCCCATTGTTCTTGTTGGTGTCGTTGATGGGCGTTCAAATGAAAACTTTTCCAATTATTGCGGTGAGCCTGGAGAGAAAAGTGACCAAAAGAAAGCAGAAAAAAAAAAAAATTGGCAAAAAAACCTAGAGAAAGAAGTAAGGCAAAAGTAAAATGGAATGGGGATGAAAGAATCCGTGGCAGACAAACAACTAAATGAGCATCAAATCGAACTCGTGCGGCGCATAATGAGCGTGCGGGCTTTTGTGTGGGCCCGGTTCGATTCTCGGGCAACACCCAGGTCATTAATCTAATTTGCGGGTACCCCAGATAGCAGCAACCAGAAAGCAGCCAACAGCCAGGAGCGACCAACGGCTAACGGGCAGCCGAAATTTAAAATGGATGCCGGACTGCAAGGTGTAAGTACATCGATCAAATTATGCTGCGCCCGCCGCCGCGTTAATGATGATGATACCTACCAGCTGACCACTGGCAAACGCTAAACAAAAGCAGCAGCAATGACAATGATTCACGCTGACAATGACAATGACACGTTAAGCCTGCCCTGTCCACTCCCTCTCCTACCTAAAACAGCAAAGCAGCATGAGATTGCAATGCATTGGCTTGGGCCAGGCCGTAACAATGGCTTATGCCATGGCGCTAATGCGAGCCGGAAGTGACGCCATATTGTTTTTAGAGCCTTTGTCATTTAGTAACACTGTTGCGATGACAATGCGCTTGTCCCCCGCCGAAAGGAGAAGCATAGAGGGGCACATTTGACCAAAGCATTCATGTTACAAGCGATACTCTTTGATTGAATGCTTAGGCTTTAAATTCTTTAAATTACTTCATTATTTTTTTTTTTTTTTCACCACAAAAATCTGAGAAACAATTGTCATCGTCATCGCCCTAGAGTGAAAATACTTGCTGTTTATATAAAATTTGTAATTAAACTTTGTACGCGAGCGTTGCGTATTATAACCGTTTTCTTCTACTACTTTTAGTCTTACTCTCGCTCTCCCACTCACTCACGCTCTGTCTGTCTCGCTCGGTCTCTCATGTGCCGATTAATTACACGTCTTTGCTCTTTTGCAAAGTTTAATTAGTTTCGCTTTTAATTGACAGTTGAAAAACTTCAGTCACGCTGCCATTTGACATTTGCTCTATGCGTGGCTGTGTGTGTGTGGGTGTATATGTGTGTGTGTGTGTGTCGGTGTCATTGTTTGTGTTAGCCTGAAATTCTATGGTTGAACATGTGCAATGTTAAATAATTATATTTTATTCCTCTAATGTATGTTTTGCAATATTGCAATTTGTCAACGAGGCTTTTAAGAAACAGGTATCTAGAGATACAATGTGGTATGGTATAAGTGCTTATAATATATTCACACGATTGCTGGAAAATGAAGCATTCATCTCGTGTCGTTGACCTCCTGGCATATTTTGACCTGCAATACTCATTATTCATTAGCTTCTAATGGGAGACAGGCTAGTCGTGAAAGCAATTTGAAGGATAAGTGCTAAATCTCGTTTTGTCGTCAAATATCTTCAATTAAATTAAGTTCTGTCTAGTATGCATACTTAATTTCCATGTATTGTATTGACAGAATATAAATTAAAAAGTTATTAAAAAAAAAAAACCAATGTAATATATATAAAAAAAAAAAATAAATAAATAATATTTAAAAATAAGAAAAAATATTAATAATAATAATAAAATAAATATACAAAAATAAAAGTCTTTTGTAACATATTTGTGAAAGATACTAAAGTAGAAAAATATATTTAATTTTAAATTCGATTAAAATTTATGTAAATTTTATTTTAATTTATTAAAAACAATATATATACATAAAAGAGAATAAAAATGATTTAAAGGGGAACTGAAATGGCTAAGCATGGATAAAAACTGTGTGTACTCTATGAGGAAGCTCACGCCTATCGTTTATTTCCATTCTCTAACTCTCGACTAGCAGCTCAATTAAAAAGTTAGTGACTATTGTCTCTGCGAATGTCGATGCACTCTAACTATCTAACTATCGCAAAGCAGAGCTCAGTGAAAAGTCAATGAAACACGCTTTATTTGCACCATCTCTCAATTGTGCTAAACAGAGAAAAAGAGAAAAGATGCGCTGAGCAGCTGAAGAGCTGGGGAGTGGGGAGACTCACTGACTGAGCGGCTCATATTGAACTGCCCTGCCGTTGGCCAGATGAGTGGAGTGAGTGTGGGTGTGCGGTGTGAATAACGGTATTTTGCTGGCAGTCGTAACTGTTTCTTGTTGCGTAAGTCAACAGTCGCAATGTTGTGTTAATGTTGGCTATATGTTTTCTCAGTTTGTTCCTGCGACTGTCCTGTGGCTCTGTCTCTGCGCCACATGGATGTGTATACAAATGGGTGTGTTTGTGTGTGTGTGTGTGTGTGTGTAAATGTCCTGTCATTTGTTGACCAAATAAGTACATGGCAAGCAATTTGTATTTGTTTTAGTTCAGCAAAGCCGACACGGTGGAGTGAGTAGAGCCTCGAAAGTCGAAAGTCGAAAGTCGAGAATCGAGACTCGACACGCACCGTTGCCGAAAAACCAAAGGACTTAACTAATTTCATATTAAAACATCGTTTTGCATGCAGGAACAGCAGTCAGCAGTCAGGAGTCAGCAGTCAGGAGTCAGCAGGAGTCGGTGAGGAGCTGCTCCTGCTCCATACCAAACAACATTCTGCATGTTGGCACTTTGAAGCGGGCTTTAATGAATTTGATGCCCAAAAATTGTTTAGCCCTGGCTTCGGGGCAGTTATTGTCATGTGCGTGTGCGTGTGTGTGTGTGTGTGAGCACACATAATTGTCAAACTCATTCTGTGCAGCTGTCGGCCCGTGGGCGGCCAGCCTAAGCTGGTGGGCTGGTGGACTGCGTGCCATTGCAATTAACATTTATGGCATTTCTCTTTGGCTTTCTCTCTTTTTTTTCGGCCATGGACTAAGTCCCCGTTCCGCTCAGTGCTTAGAGCAAATCAAAGTCACATCGGTCGGTAATCCAATGAGCTGGCATTTCATTTTTTCTCTTGGAGCGTCTGCTGATAAATCGCATATATATATTTATATACACAAATAGACAGTTAAAGTGAATTACAGATGAGTGGGGCTCATCTGCTCAGCTGCTCGGCGATGCGCAACCACAGATGAGAGAGAAAAGAAAAAAAACCAACGAATAAATATATAAAAGGGGGACACAGCAGAAAATGCTGAAAAACCGAATTATCGACAGAAATTTCGTGCTCATTATTGAAGCCGAAAAGGGCGACACATAAATTTGATGCGCTGTCCTTTTTGGCCCAGCGGCAGGAGGAAATTGTCGGCCACACAATTTGGGCTCCGCTCAAGCGCGCCTAATCAAAAGATAAATTCCCAAAGACATATACTTAATGCTCGGATTAAGCATGGGTAGTTACAGCATGAAATACTTTCAAATCAATAAACCATTAAAGCCGCATTGATGAAAGCGCTCGAGGCATCAAAGAATAATTTGCTGATGTATTTAATATTCTCCTGCTCACGGAGTGGACAGGCACTTGCAATTGGATAGACCTGGCACGATATGTAAAATATATACTATATATTTTTATATTTTAAGCATTATGCTTTGATTTAAATTATTCGAATGCATATTGATTTCTGGCTGCGAGAAACTTTCGAGATTAGAGAGCCTGCGGCCAAAAATATCACGTAGAACAGCAATGATGACTACTTATAAAGTCAACTCGGGGTCAACTCTAGAATTTATGCGCTCTATGCGCTACCATCCGGATTTCCTTTGACTCGCCTTTGCTTCGTTGTAATTCAGCTTGATTTGAACTTACGCCTTGATTTGGATTTTCTCTCATTTGCCTCATCCCCCTCTTCGTATATGTATTTTATTTTATTCGACCGCCTGTGCTGCGGTCGCGACGGCTGTCTGCCTTGTGGGTTACGCCCACTTTCCAACTGGGCACGCATCATTATTATGCGATGCACAGTTATGTGCCTGACCCAAAAAATATGTAAAAAGGCCGCGTAAAAATCCTTTTTGGCTTGGCCAAATCGTCCAATCGACCAACTGCCCTGCCTCTGCTCTTCTCCCGTCGCCCTCCGCCCTCCGCCCTTCATCTCATATCAAATTCAACTTTTGTGCTGAATTTTTGAGTCAGTCCATCTGTGCGTCTGTGTGTGAGTGTGAATTTTATGCTGCCTGATGTCAATTTCGGCTTGGCTCAATTTCGCTTTATGTTAATTTAAACATGTGCCGCTCTCTGCGCATAAAATATGAATGCCCCCCACTGCCTCCTGCTCCTCCTCTTTTGCAGTTGAAAGTCTTGCTCTCCTTTTGCCAAGCTGACCGCTGCCTTTTCTCCTGCTGCTCCTGCTATTTGTTCTTCTAGTTTTTGGGTCAACCAAGTTTCTGGTGTGTGGGAAGATTTTCGTTTTTACTTTTACTTTTACATCCACTGCCCCGCAGCCCGGCCACGCCTCTGACCAGCGCCCTGCCCTTTGCTCTCGCATGCCCTTTGCGTCTGGCCACATGTGTAGCAACTGATTTTTTGTTACGCTCCCTTTATTCGTAATGTTCGTTCGGTTATGCTTTCCATATATGTTTTGCTGATTTCTTGTTGACTTTTATGCAGCTTACTTCATGCCCGCCACGCCCCTTAGCCAGCCGGCTTGTTTGTCCTGCGCAAGGCGCCCAAAAGCATAAACAAATACGTGAGTATAAGCATAAGTATACACACATGCATACACATAAACGTTTGCATATCCACGCACACACACACACACATTCGCACATAAATAAATATGCGTATTTGCTCAGACTCTTCAGCATTTACTGGATGTTGTTATTTCGACCGAGGTGATTTAATAGCTTCCACTTTATATTTTTGCACTTGCCCCCAAGGCTTTTTAACTGCTAAGCTCTTTGGTTTTAAGACAGAATAATCGGCTCTTTCATGCATTTACCAGCATTTTTCTATCAATTCAAAGTGAAATGCTGAAATCCATTGTACATATTTTTATAAATATTTATTGAATTTGTTAATTGCCATTACAGCAAGAGTCGAGCTTGGTCAATATCTGCATTTGGAATTCAGAGTCAGCTTTTATTGCCAGTCCATCCACATTTTGTTTTGCATGCTAATTGCTTTGTCAGTCATTCAGAGCTTATCAAATATTAATTAACTCAAAAATGAAACAGAAAGTCATAAATTATTGAAATTTTCTGTTACAAAAATTCGTAAAACATTGGCGAATCGCTTCGAGCCGACGCCAATCAGAAACTAAAATAAAACAAACTCAAAATACAACAACAGTAGCTCGATTTCTTTTTCACTTGTCAGTTAAATATGAGATTAGTGCCCAACAACAACAACAACAACAACAGCAACAGCAAAATGAACTCGCACTTCTTCTGCCTTTTGCTTGTTGTGGAATTATATTTTGCTATATATTTGATTTTCTTGCTTAATTTTTTGTTCCCTCTTGCATGGGTTTTCTCATACGCTAAAAATTTTCATTTTTTTACATTTTTCTTTCGTGTTTTTTCTTCTTTTTTCCTAGCTAAGGGTCAAATTTGTTGCTAAAATGTTTTTGACATTCAACTAAATTGAAATGTGTGCGTGGGCATGTGCATGTGCATGTGTGTGTGTGTGGGTGTGTGTGTGACTTTGCTTTTATCTTATAATCATTTTAATCATACGCTCACTTTTTTCGGGGCAATCAAATTCTAGATTTTAATTAAATTGTTTGCTCATATCCAACTGGTTGGAGCTACGAACGAGGGGGGTAAGAAAAGTTGCTGCCTGCTTGTAGCTCTTCAGCTTTGGCGTCTTTTTCAATCGCACGCCAAGACAGACTAGTTTTCTGGTTGAATTATTATGAGCCATAACTATCGTCATAAATCTTGGAAGAGTCGCTCACGAATTTGTGAGTTTACATAATTTGTTAATGATTTCGAACGGCGCCATCGTAGAGTGTCTCATTGAATCATTGCGATCAAGAGACTCACGTACAGTTGCTAGTATTTATAGGCGCCCAGGTGGCATGGACATTTAATAAGCTCAATTCTATCGGTAATGGCGTAAGCAGGCATTTAATTAAAGTCTGTATACTCTCTCTCTCTCTCTCTCTCTCTCTCTCTCTCTCTCTCTCTTTCTACCATGAAGAGCTTAAACGTATTGCCAGAGTCTCAGTTGCAACCCAGCTCCACAGACGTCCACAGACAACCACAACAAATGCTTCGTTGCAATGAATTGCATTATGAACTGCTCTTAATTTATTTGCATGCCTCAATAACAACAGTAAAATATGCAATAACAATGCATGTGTGTGTGTGTGTGCACAAAAAAATGTCAATATATCAAGTATTTATGGCATGTCTTATTGGCACTCACAAAAGTTTTGCATTCCTTAAGGTGCGAAAGGCAAATAACTGCGGTAACTGAACAAGTGGAGCAACTGTCATGATTTATAAAATCGAATTCAGTCTGTACAGTAAAACAAACAATATACATGCATAAAAGGCTATCGGAGAAATGAAGAATTAGTGAAATATTTCAAATTCTTTCTTGAACCAATATATTTAATAAATATATAAATATAAATAAGAAAATGGCATGGCTGTCCCCTCCACCTAAATATTTGTAATGAATGCAAAATTGCTAAGAGATTTCTCTATTCATCTGCCCACATTAAATATATACATACATATATATATATCGTTTCTATAACAAAAGTACTTCATTGAAATCGCTTTAAGGGCTCTCTGCATTTCCATGGCAGAGTTTGAGGTCTAAGGAAGCTTTTTGTTTTCCTTGACTTGTATATACTTAGCCTTCATTAAGCTCTCTGTCACTTTCTGTCTTTCTCTCTCTCTCGCTCTCACTCTCTCAGTTACTGTCAATTGGGTAGACAAACGACAAATCGCGCAACGGAAGAAAATGCAATGCTTAAAACAACGAACGTTGTTTGCAATTTTCCTGCTGTTGGATTGATGCAGCTAATGAACAAACCGAGGCGATTGCTATTTATAAGGAACTTTGTTGCTTTCAAATTAATCGATTTAATTGAAGACCGAACAATGAGAGCGATAGTCAAGGCAAAAGTTTCATTTTGGGCCAAACTTATTTTTAGTTTATTTTGCAATTGAAATTCACAGACAGGCAGGTGCAAGTGGAAGGGCTTCGAAATTCATTCGAAACAATCAGCTGCAAGTTATTTGTATCTGTAGCTCTCTCTCACTCCCGCTCTCTTTCTCTCTCTCTCCCGCTCTCTGTCTATGTGTGTCTGATTGATGCCGGAGCAGCTGAAGTTGGCGCTGTTATTACTACGTACTGCTGCGAAAGTAACCTGGCCCGAAGCGCTGAAAAGTGCACAAAATGCTTCACATTGTAGATAATTGAGTGGATTGCATAGTCGCTCCCGGGCAAGCGCTGCATGAAGCTCTGCCATTCACTACCTGTCCAAATGGTGGCTACCTACTAAATGTAAATAACCAACAATGCCTCTGGCTCCGAAGACGGTGCCATGGCTGTCGTTCCGTAAATAGTTTTTGCCAGCAAGTGAAAAGCAAACACAATTCGTTGTGAGTGCAAATCGAGTTTGAATTCGCTGGGAGAGAGCAAGAGAAAAATGAGATAGAAATCGAGAGAGAGAAAGAGAATGGGAGACAGAGATGGCTAGAACTACCAGCATATGCCAAATACATAATTAGTTTGTCGTCAGAGCTTGTCTTCCCCCAAGTCAGATCAGCCAATGAACTGATAATATATATACATATATATGAATGAATATTTTATGTAAGTGTCCTCTGCAATCGATAAGCTGCTGGCTTCTTTACGCTCTAATATGGTTTTGTTTTAATGATTGCCATTTTACTCACATTCAGCTCAGCTATTTTATTTTGGTGGGCGCTTGCAGCGACAAATTCAATTAAATATGCTGCATTGGTGCAGTTGAGCTGCCTTCCTGTTGACAAGTTGTTGCGACAAATCGCAAAGTTGCGTCAAAAGTCGGCAAACAGAGCTAATTTCATATGCCTTGCAGCCAGTTTTAACTGCATTTGCAGCTGCACTAAAGGCAGCAGCAGCCGCAGCAGAGCAGCAGGAGGAGGAGGAGCTGGCAGCCGCGGGAGCTGCTTTTCAACTTATGACAGGGAAAATAATGTGGGCGAAACAATGAATTATGCACTTGGTAATAAGTTTGGCGATGCGAAATAGGAGCGACGTGGCTGTCAGAGAGAGAGAGAGAGAGAGAGAGAGAGAGAGAGAGAGAGAGAGAGGGAGCCAT
>NW_022045864.1:788294-816030 GCF_001654015.2 Drosophila navojoa
GAAAGAGAGAGAGAGAGAGAGAGAGAGAGAGAGAGAGAGAGAGAGAGAGAGGGAGCCATGAAACCGGCAGCCATAACCAAAACCAGCCAGCAAATCACTCATGAACGGCAAGCGGAACATATGGCCAGTGGGCCAAAATATTTGGCTGCTCAGCTCGCAACGGGGCGCCCTCTCGCCTTTCTGGGGCTTAGAAACTTTTGGCGGTGGCAATTTGCAAATAGAAGCAACAGACAACAACAAATTTAGTGCCATTTAATGTTGCAAAATGCGTGCGTGGCTCATAATAATTCATAAGCAACATTTTGCAATGGCAGCGCGCGGGCTCCGCCTGTACGTGTGTGTGTGTGTGTATGTGTCTGTATCTGTATGTGTGCAGCACATTATGAATTTCACAATCAACGCGTTAAGTTGAAAGTAATGCATCAAAATTGTATGCAGCCAGCCAGCGCAGCTAAGCAGCACAGACAACAGACAACAGCAGGAGCAGCGGGAGCAGCAGGAGCACCGGAGAACGGAAACAACTTGCAAGAGTCTGTTGCAAATAAAAAGCAAAACTGACACAGATCGAGTGATGCAACACGAAAGTCAAGAAACTAAACTTTGATCTTTGCCAGTAAGCAGTTGAAGCGGCTAGCAGAAATATTACGCATACGCAGCGTGGCACGCTTAAAGGTCGGCTTTAAGCTGACCCTAATATAATTCAAATGTTCAATGTGATAATATGAAATGCTTGTGTGCACACCTTTTATATAAGTCTACAGAGTGATAAGCAGTGGAAGTCTAAGGCTTACTCGAATCACAATGGTTTGAATATTTTTGCTTAAATAATTTCAATTAATTTGCATTCATTAAATTTAATTTCAATTAAATTTTAATGTAAAAAATTTGCGTATAAATTTCTAATTTTATTTACTATTTGAGTAATGGATAATGGATGCATAAACAGAAAAGACAACAATGGCGTCCCTCCCACTGTGAGCTTTGCTTTGGCATTGCAGAATTTCTGAGTCAAATATCGAAAAATAAAAAAATGTGCCATGTTCTATGCGAGCCAAAAAGTATATTTACTCGTTCGAACGTGCAGTTTTAATTAATAAATCCAATGCATTATGTGCTTGGATTGCTTGGCTGTGGCTGTGGCTGTGCGCCCTGTGCTTGCCCGTGGCACCCTGTGGCTGTGGCAATAAAATACGTGCAATTTGCATAGTCTGCTCGCAGGCGCTTCATGCATCAGATGTGTTATGAATTTCAATGCAATTTCAGCTACAACAAAAACATGAATATAATAACAAAAACTGTAAAGAAAATAAAAAACAATGAACAGCGCTGACGATGCCGTATTGAATGCGTTTTTCCGTCGCACCAAAAGTTGCAAAGGCAGCAGAAGCAGCAGCAGCAGCAGCAACTGTGACAACAGCAACAACTACTTCAATATGTGTGTTGTGTGTGTGGTTGTGTGTGTGTGTGTGTGTGTGTGTGTGTGTGCGGCGCGACATTGAGTTCTTGACGCTGTCGTTGACATTTTACATTACATAAACGTATTTATGCAAATGCGCTCTGAACTTTGCTTCCCACGAGTTGTTTTTGCTGTTGTTGTTGCTGTTGTTATTGTTATAGTTGTTGTTGTTGCTGTGAGTGTTGCCCACTAACTGACTGGCTGAACGACTCGCTGCCGCTCGCTTTTTTTTGGGGCAACTCTGTCGGTCTGTCGCTGCTGCTGTTGTTGTTGTTGTTTTTGTTGTTGTTCTTACTTTCATTTCTCTTTTTTTCCAGCTTGCGAATGCGCCATATTTGCATGCATTTTAAATGACTCGGATATCAATTTTGACATATCACTTGACAGCTTAAAAAGGTTTATGTATTTATACAAACGAACAGGCGATACATGTATCAGTGTGTGTGTGTGTGTGTGTGTGTGTGTGTGTGTGTGTGTGTGTGTAGAGCGAGCGAGAGTCAGAGCGAAGCGACATCGACAGACAGAGCGACATAGAAAGCTGAAACACCAAAAGCGTAGCTGATTTGACATACCCTGCAAATTAATGATCAGCTCAGGGTAGATAAAAATGAGTACAAATTATTTATTCACTCTCATTCATAGTCATATATTTATTTAATATTATTTTGGTTTATTTACTTATTTATTTTTATATATTTATTTATTTTAAATTTTTTTTTTTTTTTAACATAAAAAAGTATTATTAGTATAAATGGACAAAAACTCGTCCAAATTATTTATTCACTCTTATTCATAGTCATATATTTATTTTATATTACTTTTGTTTATTTACTTATTTATATTATTTTTTTTATGATATAAAAAAGCAGTATTAATATAATTATTTATTCACTTTTTTTCAAAGTCATATATTTTTTAATATTATTTTTGAATATATAAAAAATTTTTTAATATTATTTTTGAATATATAAAATATATCTTTAAAAAGGAAATTTTAAGTCAGCAAAACAAATTTATTGAATATATAGGCAAACAGGTAAACGTCACAAATGTCACACTTGATAGAGTATTTTGATAGCTAAGCATTTTTTGAGCTCTTCACAAAAATCTCACGATTGTTCATTTGTTGTGAGCCCGGAAATAAAAAAAATGCGTACTTTAAATTTATTGCTTCATTAAAGCTTAATACCCAGAGGCATGTATGCATATGCCTCTCTGTGTGTGAGTATATGTGACTTTGTTATATGTGTGTGTGTTTGAATATCAGGTTAAATATTAACGAGCTGGCCTCTCGTTTCTCTCTCATTGTTTTGGCTCTCGCGTTTATAGTTGTTTTGCTCGTGCTTTGTTTCAGCCTATTTTCCTTTGTTGCTGCAATTGTTGTTGTTGTTGTTTGTTGTTGCTGTTGCTGCTGTGCGGCTTAAAGCGCTAACCAATTCATTTCAAACACATTCCGTATTAGCTCGCCAAAGAGAGAAATTCTATTATTGAATATTTATTGCACACATACATATATAGATACAGCTCGTCTATGCAGGTGTTGTTGGCATAGTTTTATTATTGTTATTGTTGTATGCTTCGCGGCTTATTGTAACAAATTGTAAAATATATGTTATTTAAATAGTTTGCAGCCTCTAAGCATTGTGTAAAATGGCAATTGAATTATGCAAAGTGCCAGCGATATGTAAAATTTGATTGTAAAGTTAATTGCATTATGCATTTGAAGAGGGACAGAGAGAGCTAGAGAGCGAAAGAGAGAGAAGCTACCAACAGCGAGGGGCAGAGCGTGTCGGCGATTTGCATGATGTATGCGTGTTAATGCATAAAATCTGATAAATACGTCGATTATTTAATTTTCATTGCATTGATTTGCATGAAAAGTATTTGTAAATTCATTTAAGTAAATTAGTTGAATTATTTTTAGAGCACATTACTATCGTAATGAGAGCTTCAAGAGCCAGCAAGCACAGCGCAAAGCCGCAGCTCAACTCCAATCCAAGTGCCTGGCAGAGGCCAAAGCCCAAAGTAAATAATTAAATTTGCTGCGTAAATAAAAGTTCAAGTGGCCGACTGGGCACAGCTCAGATGTCCGCTGCTCAACTGCGTGTCTGCTCATCCCGACAGCCGGCAACAGGAACACGAGCACTCGAACCGATTGTCTGCCATGTCAAAGGCCTGGCTGCCAGCTCCGTGTCTTCCACTGCCGCTGCCACGCCCCACTTGGCCACTTGGCCATGGAAGCTCTCATGCTCGCCGTCTGCCGTCTGCCGCCTGCCGGCGGGTAGTTGCTTTCGTTTGGTATTCAGTGAAATTGCTTTTATTAGCGTATAAATCAACAGTACAAATATCGTAGCATACTTTCCAGCGCCGTCCGTGCGACCACCCGCCATGGCTGGCGTACTGTTTAAATTAAATTTATGCGTCATTTCAAGTTGTTTACAAGTTGGCAACACTTGAGCGCAGCAGTCAACTTAATGCAATTGCTGCGGGCCATAAAGCCGGGCTAAAACAGTGCGAATGCAGGCAACACGGCGCCTCAGCCACGGACAAAGGCAACAGGCAAAGGTTCAACGACTAACCGGCAAAGACAGTCAATTTCGGCTTGGCTCAAGTCACGGTGCGACGGCCGTATTATGTGCTGAACATAATAATAAAACTATAAATTAAATTAACTCATAAAAATTCCGTGTGCATAAAAGCCAGGAACAGTCCGAATAATAACTTTGTTGTTGCAGCAGAGGCAGAGCGGCAGCAAAAGCAGCAGCAGTAGCAGCAGCAGAGAAGGGCTATCTATCTATTCCATGCTAGTCTGTGTCCGAAACTGCCCACCAGAGACCATTCCATTTCGTTTCGTTTTTCGGCCAGCCGCACCTCCTGTCCCGCCCCCAGCCCCCTGCCAGCACTGCGGCGCCTCCTTTATGGGCATACATATAGGCGCTTTGGCTTGTAAGTAGCATGTAAGTCAGCTCAGAGAGCACATGATTTAAATTCTTGTGAGCACGCCAAATGGACAGTGGAAATGGCCAAAACAGTGGGACACTCGGGCAGTTGCCTTACACACACACACATACACAGAGATACATATATACATGAGCGTACATAAAGCGTAAGCGTGCATATTTGATTTGATTTCATTGCCAGCCACGCCCCACAGCGCAGCAATGAGAACGCGATGTGCCTGTAAATATTTATTAATGCTGTGAAAGTTTTCCTTTTGCTGGGTTTAAGTAGATGCGATTTGTTGCTGGGGGCGGGCTGACTGGAAAGCTGCCCTGATTTTTATGGCACTGCGAATGAAAAACCGATCAATAAAAGGCAAAAGACCCCGAACTGGGCACAAGAGCTCAACATTATATTTATTAACTCCAGATTAACTCTGTTCACTTTAAATTGCCGGCTTGCCCACAGGAAGGTGTAATATCATGCAAACAAATATAACATTATCCCTATAAGCATTGACTTCTTATTTAAATTACTTTCAAGCATCATTCGGTAGTTGAGCTATGGAATTTCTGAACTCCCTTAGGTCTTATACACAGTTTTCCAGCGCTTGCGCTTGTCGATCGTCAAGTTCCTCTCCAGTTCCTTAATCAGGAGTGACTTCATGAGAATGCGCGCCTTAAGCATGAATATTTCTATTTGATAACCTGCGAATTTTCTCTTCTGTTTTGCAATGCGTTTCCTAATCTTGTAGAATTTGCGGTCCTTGGAGTGTTTCGATTTGCGTGAGATGCCATATTCCAGCCACGGATCGAACATTGATAAAAAGAAAACTGAAACGAAAATTTAACAATGTTTTGATTTGAAAGGCAACGCCCGGGGAGGTGACGATATTCAGAAATATAATAAACTTGCACAGCTCTTGGCAACGTGGCGGGCGACAACAAAGCGAGAGTCAGAGTAAAAGCCAGAGCGAGAGGCGGGACCAGAGCCATACCCACTGATGATGACGTTTAAAGCAATTACACGAGACCAAATGAAAGCTGTAACAGCCATCCCTGGCCACTTCTAGTCCCGCGCTCTTGTAACAACATTGTGCATACAAATGCAAATTGCTCGCCGGCATACGTTGCGTATACGTAACGCCAAATGCCAGCTCCAAGCGAGGAACAGAAAGAGAGTGGCAGCATGAGAGCGAGTGAGGGAGGGGGGAGAGAGAGAACCAACACAACAACAGCAAAAACAATAGCGAAACATTTTCGCATTGCGTGAACAAAATAGTTTTGTGTTGCGGTTGTTTTTAGTGGCTCAGCCGTGGGTCGCGGGTGGCTGCAACAACTGAACGACAACTGGAACAGCAACAGCAACAGCAACGACAGCAACAACAACGACAGCAACAACAATGTTGGCAATTACAGCCAAGTAGTCGCACTCCACAGCAAGGCCACCATCAGCAGCACCACAAGCCACGACAGTGCTCCAGTACTCGACAATGCCATAACTGCGAGGACTCCGCGAGTTGCACTTTCTTATGCGCGCTTTACAAATGCATAACACTCGCGAATGGGAGCACAAACAGGGCATAGACGAACTGCGAATACTTTGATAATTTGAAATGAATTTTAAAGTGAAGCACAAGGAATATGAAAATAAATTAAATAAATATTTAAAATCATACAAGCTCTCCTTTAACTAGAGAATATATTGTGCGCAATGATTTGGAGTCTCAGAGTACAGCCAACCATAACAATAGTTGGCTCGCTATATTGTCAAAGAAACATAAACATTTCAGCTATATATACATATTTATATAAGTTGAGTTTAATAAATAAATATGTTCGCTATATTAAAGTTGGCTTACTATTAAATAATTTAAACTGGTTTACATATTTATTATTTTATGTATTAAACTTTTTAATTTTTTGACACTTATGTATTTTATAGAAATAAAAAATTAAAATATATGCAAGACGAGTATGCTGCCATTTAATGTGTATAATAATTTACAAATATTTTATTTCAATTTTATTTTAAATTTATGAAACTGCGAATCTCTTCAGCAATTTAATACTTTTAGCTTTAATTATTTTAATTAATAAATATATACATATACGCATTACGTATTAAACAAAATAGAATAAAAATATGCGAGTATGCTGAAATTAAATATAAAATGTTAAAATGGAAATTGATTAATTTAACATTGATTTTAAATATTATTTGTTGTGAATTGGAATAGCTTTAATATGTTTAACGATAATATATAAAATTTAATATATTTTCTATTTTTATATATAATATATCTACACATTTTATATATATTACTATCAGCCCTAATTTCTAGGCAGCAAAGCCACACTTTCAGCTGTGCCGTATTTAGATGCCCTGATTGTCGCTGCCAGGGGATTGCGTTTTGCATGCGGAGCATTTAGTGACACATTTAAGTGGGCGGGGGGAGGGGAGAGTGCAGCGCAATGCAGGTGCTAATCGAAAGATGTTGTCGTGCCAAAAGCAACAACAGCAGCAACAGTGCCAACAGCTACATGTATATATATATACATATATAAGTATATATGTATGTATATAGAAAATACAATTTGGAGCACTGCGAGAGTCCATTAGCTTGCAGTGCCACGCATCAAATCATAATCATTTCAAACTAAACCGAAATTGACTTGCGCAAAATGCGCAGTATAAAAAAAAATATAAATGAGGAGTATGCGACCATGAAATGCCCTGCAAATGCTCCGAGGCAGCTCACAGCACTTTTTAATAATTTATTTTTTTTTTTTATAAAACTAATCTTGATTTATATATCTTCTTATTCTCTTCTGACATGCCGTTAGCTTAGACATCAGTAGGGTATATACATATATATATATATATATATATATATCAGACAGAGTTCGCATCGCATATAAATAAGCTGGCGTAATAATAGAAGTAGGGGGAGTGGGGTTGGGGTGGGACGGGGCTAGCGCTCGTCGCTCGTCGCTCAAACTCGAATTCCATTTGTGTGCATTTCAGTTTCTGTTTAAATCAAGAGGAGAAGACATACATACATATATAAATATTTATATATATATATATATGTGTGTGTGTGTGTGTAAATCTATCTATCTGCTGCCTATCCTTTTCGTTGGCTGCTGCGTGGTCTTGACAATCATTCAGGCTGACAGGATGTGCGCTTCAGTGCGCTGATTGTGAGTCGAAAAGGCGAACAAAATACAAATACCAATACATGCGGACACACATACACAGCCACGGCCTATGTCTCGGCCATCTATGGAGTTGGCATTGGCGCTGGCTGGTCTCGGGTCAGCGCCGGCATCTCCGATTCCCTTTCGTATGGCTGCAGCTTGAGGACACTTTTGCTAATTGAATTTATGCCACGGCGCCAACTTGACAACTTCCTGCGACGGGCCGAACAGACAACGGACAACGGACAACGTCCAACATCCAACGGCGGACAGCTAGCAACAGTTGGCAACGTGTTAATTCAGCAGCGACAACAAATTATATGCCACACGCAGCGGCTGCCCCGCCACTTCCGGGCCGCTCATTAAGCATATGTCTATGTGGCAGCAACAAGCTGTAAATACGTTTGCTTCTTTCATATTTTTCATGCCCGCTGAATGAGCATTTAAAAAGAAGAGGCAGCACAAGCCGCTGCCGCCACAACTCCTTCGGCGAGTCCTTTTCTTAGCACCGTCCTGGCGCTGTTATCCTTGACAATTTAAATGCCTGTTGCCTGGCTGGGCGTGTGCGTTGGGGGCGGATCTGGCAGTGGTAAGTAATAGCTGCCATTTGCTGTTAGACTGCGGTCGCCACTCTCCCGCCTCCCGGCGCTCTTCATAAACCATCTGCCTGCCACAGACACGCACTCGCACTCGCACTCGCACCCGCACATGTGTCAGCGCTTTTACAAATTCCTTGAAATTCATGTAATTACAAATATAACTTGGTTTGCTGGGGAGCAGGCTTCGGCTGTTTGCCCGCCAGGTGCGAGCAGCTTAGTATCCAGGTAACGCAGCAGTAAATACAGCTTCCATTCAAACTACACAGGCGACGAGCTGCCAAACTGATTTGTAAACTTTAATTTTTCCTGGGCAACTAAAAGCAGGACGAATAAAATATTTGAAAAAACTTCAGGCGGGAAACTACAGTTGTAAGTTACTATTGTATTCTATTTATAATGTGAAAGTGAAACAATATCGTTTTATTTTTATGTTTTATCAAGCCAACGTTCACTTTTGAACACCTGCAAAAGTATGTGTTATGCAAGAAATAATAGATTTGAGATCCATAGCAAGGCTATCCAATTCCAGGTAAATTAGAAGACTAAGAGAACAATAGTTTGAAAAACCATTTCTTATAAGCTTAAGCTGAGATGTAAATAAGAATTTAATAAATAAACATACATATATTAAGCAGAGTTCATAGGCAATTACAGTCGAGTCTCGATAGTTTATAGATCTTTGTCTTCCACTTTACGTGAGCGTCGCCGCATCCAGTCCATAAGTAGATTCAACTAGTCGCTGCATTTCGAAATCAGCTTACAGATATTGCCTAATGACCATGGTGAAGCGCTTGGGCTATCCATAAATAGTCCAGTGCGCCCGAAAAATTGATGAAGTGCTGCCTGCTCATTTGTAAGCCTCGAAATGCTGCAGGATTTTTGCCAATTAGGTCGCGGCACTAAAATGCAACGGGCCAAATGCCACAGCTCCATAATTCAGCATGGCCGCAGATCGGAGGAGGAGCGGGTCTGCTTCGGTTCGATTTCCCTCCCCCTCTGTCACTTTCTGACTCTTTCTGTCTCTCTCTAACACAATCGCAGCTAATAATAAATTAATTGTGCAATTGCATTTCGGGGTTATTGGGCAATTGATTACTTTTGGCGCCGCGTTGCGGGCTTGCACTTATAATTTATGGATGATGGCGCTGCTAAGCGCGTGGCTGGGCTCCCGGCTGCCCCGACTGGCGGTTGGCTGCGCCTGGTGGATCCAATCAGTGTGCGCTGCTTTAACTTGCCGCGTTACCAATTTTCGTCATATCTTTGCAAGCTGGGGGCGTGGGTCGCCTCTCGCCAGCTAACCCACTAATTAAAACTAAGTGGCGGGCGTTGAAAAACGCGTTCCAACCTCTATTAACCCAGCGACGCCCAATTACACTTTCGCTTAATTTTTTAGCTACTCCTGCCGGTCGGCGTCGCTGCCAGCCCTTGGCGCCCATACGAAATTTGACATTTTGACAGCGCGGCAAGTTTACAAGCACCAGCAACAGCAACAGCCAACAACCAGCAACAACAACCAACAACCAGCAACAACAGCCCACAACAACAACGAGCAACAACACGCATTACGCATACGCCGCATTGGGGCGCCCGGATTCTAATTTGTTTACGGGCATTAGGCCAAAATTTTAACTACATTCCCCTACCCAGAAAACACTCAAACTGAGGTGAGATGTGAATGTGCTAGTCGGTGTCTGTGTGTGTGTGAGTGTGTGTATGTGAGACTTAGGTGCGAGCCGCTTTTCAAATAGATGCGAACCCCTGTTAGTGCCGTTGGCAGTGCGTCGCTTTAAGGGTCTATTAGGGACACCTTCTGCCTGTTTAAAACTGTTTCAGCCGATGCTGGTAATTTACATGTGCTCCGCCAGTTTGGGGGCCTGTCAGCACTACGACAGCAATAGAATTAGGAAGGGATTTTGGCCAAAATTGAATTAATTTGATATAGATGACAGATATGTGAAATATATCGAGTAAAAAAAAAATTAAAAATATGGAAATATAAGCAAAAGTTCACTAGTTTTATGCCTAAGAATCTGTGGATTTCTGGAACTTCTTCTCATAAGAAAATTGAATTCTAAAACTATCGAATATTTCTCCACTCCCATTCTCTTACCAATAGCTGACTATTCTAGAAATAATTTATGTTTATTAATACCAGGCCCAAGTTGACCTTCATAGCCTGCTTCAAGCTTGTTGAGGTCCACGCGTAATTCTCTTAGTCATGTTGCTGGCAATGCTTAAAATGAAAATATTATTTTTGCTGTCATGTGCTTAGCTTTTACAACTAGTATTTAAGACTCTTACACACACACACGCACACGGACACTAACTTAGAAGAGCCAAGTATGCGCGCTGTCACCTTGTGCGTTTGTATTCTGACAAATGGCGCACGTTTTACATATGTATACCTGCCCCGTGCCACTGGCACCCCCGTAACTTACACCACACCGCACCGCACCCGCCCGACTGCGGGCCGTTGTGTAAATGTAACATAAAATGCCGCAAACGTGTGCGTGGCAAATTTGTAAAGTGCAAAATTTATGCGTAATGTGAGGGCGTCACCCAAGCACCCTACACGCCGCCGCCTGTCGCCCCTTTCAATGGCCACGCCCACTGCGGAAAGTTGCGGCTGTGGCTTACAAGTTTGAAGAGGCTTGGCAGCGAGGACGACGCCGACGACGACGCCGACGCTGACGCGGCAGCAAAGTGCCAAAAAGTTGCAGTCAACGGCAGCCCAAAAATATAACTGTCTAGCCTAAGCATATGTGCGTGTGTGTGAGTGTGCGTTTAATTTTCTCGCCAAACTAAAATATTTTTGTGCGGCAGCAGCCAACAGCGAATGCTTTTTTCTTTCGCGTCTCATGCAAATATTTGGCTCTATGGCAACCAAATCGTGGCAAAAGGTTAGCAAAATAACTTCATATGCGCCGCGTGAGAGCAACAAAAGCTATACAAATACACACGCACGCACGCACGCACACACACACACACATACTCACCCAGCCATGGTGTGCGTGAATTTGGATTTTGGTGAAATTCATTAAAGTTTATGCTTGCGTATGTTTCAACAGTTTTACAGCGACCCGCCCTCACATATACCCAACTACGTGTGTGTGTGTGTGTGTGTGTGTGTGTGTGTGTGATAGAGGCAGATAACAACCGGCAGTAAAACAACACTGTCGATTTCAGACTTTCAGGGCCTGCCTTTTTACGCTTAATGTGTTAAAACTAATTTAAATTTATTTCATTCGTGTAAATTTGCCAAGATGCTGCGGCAGGCACAAAAACATTTTTCGGGTCTATCTCTCTCCCACTCTCCATCTGCCTCTCTCTCTCTCACTAGCTGCTAGCCAGACGCAGCGTTCAAGGGGTTAATAAATAAATTACGTATACGTGCACATAAATTGTTGTTTGGGCCGAAAGTTCATGCTGCATGAAGCAACAAAAACAACAAATTCGGGTCAGGGGTAAATTAAGAGAGCGAGCACTCACAGCGGCACAGCGTTGAGTGGGAGGGAGGCCTTCTGATTGTCAGCTATTTGTGTGCTGAATGTGCCGTTAAATTAGCCAAATTACGATGAGATAGAAAATTCTTAGCTTATTCGCCAAGTTTGCGGAGGCGCCGAAAAGTATGCAGCGAATTTTTCAATGTGTCACTCCTGCTTGTACTCAGCTCAGCCACGCCCCTCATGTTCGCTTCAGTCTCGTTTAGTTATTCCAGCAGCAACATGTTTAATTTACGACCATTCCAAATAATAACAAATATCCAGCCATAGCAAAGCCTCGAAGCAAACGCAAAAATAAGCCAAGCCAACAAATTTCCTATGAAATAATTCGGCTAAAGCGAAATGCTCTATGAGCTACACTTGACTTTTACAATATTATTATTATCATAGATAAAAAATATATAAATTTTAGTTGCACTACTCGGGCAGGAGAAGAGGACTTGAAGAGCTCGACAATGCTGTGCTTAAATTCCCTGGAAATAATTTGTAGATTTTGCATGGAATTTGTAAACAAAGTTAATTAAATATTTAATGACTAAATATTTAAAAAATGTAGCTTCCTTCCTAAATATTTATTCCGTATTTTATTTTGTTTCAATTCTCATATTTTATTCACTTTAATCCAGACAACTCGTGATATTATTATTTTTTCCATTTTGTTTTATTTTCCTTTATTTTCTTTTTGTTTTGTTTTTATTATGTAGCGTGCAGGACGCACGAAATGCGCACTCAAATGCTAAACTATGCAAATAAAGCATTGAAATTTCAGTTGCGTTGGCAATTTAATTAAATATGAGGTAAATACATTTGCCTGCTACCATAAAGAGGACATGCACAAAAATTGCATGCGACAGAGAGAGTACAGATGTGTGTGTGTGTGTGTGTGAAGCAAACAGACAAACTAGTTAAAGTATGTATAAATGTGGGAGCAGGGGCAGTGTGCGAAGGGGAGGGCGGAGGGCAGCTGGTTTGTTTGTCGGGCCAGCCGCAGGCAATGGCAGAGCCAAAGGCAGGCAGCAGCGAGTCAAGTGCCAAACAGAGGCAAATCCAATGCGAAACGCTTGAAATGGGGGCGTGACCCCAAATGACACAGACAGTTAAGTGAAAGCGTTGAGCGTTGACACGCAATACACCAGCAACAGCAACAACAACAGCAACAACAACAACAGCAGCAACAACAATAATAACAACTGTTAAGCAATAACAAGATACAGTTAAGCCTGCCATGTTTTTTGGCCAGGCCGACTTCTGTTTCACATTTAATTTCATTTGGCAACTTTGTCGTGCGTCGCTTTTTTATTTGGCCTTTGTTTTAAATCGAATTGTACAAATTGCAAATTGTAAACATGCAATAAATTAAACAACTTGCAAATTAAATTAAATTTTATGTTTACACATACGCACAGACACACACACACACATGTATGTGTGTATGAATGGAATGCTGAGGCTGAAGGCATTGCAGATTTCCGGCTCTGCTAATGAAATTTATGTAAATTATTACTGGGCGTGGGCGTGGCACAAATGTGGGCTTTAAGAGGAGGCACTGCCAGTGGCTTGGTCTGCGGTGGGGGCAGTGACAGGGGCAGTGGCGGAGGCAGCGTGTGCAACTGCGGCGCAGTTTGTTGCCCCCAGCGAGAAGACGCATTAAAACTAATGCTGATGCGACGTCTGAGAGAGCGCTAGATGAGGCTAGGCAAATGGCAAAGCGCGAGAAAAAAAGAGGAAAAGGCAGGAGAAAGCAAGAACAGATAGCGAACGAGACAGAGAGAGAGAGAGAGAGAGAGAGAGAGAGAGAGGGGAGTGAAAGTGCGACAGTGTGTGCCGGAAGTTCGGCAGGGTGAGTGACAAACAGTCTTAGACAGGAGCTTATGGACAAGTCCATAAGGCCGCCCGTTAACACCTTGTAGCAGCCACGTCCACGTTGCCTAATGCCAAAGCTCAGAGCCATTGCCACAAACTGTGTCAGCATAGCAATTTTTATACCCAGCCAATGGGTGCCACAGTCTAGGCACGACTAAAGAAAACTATGCAGACTGAAGAAGACTGAGACTGAGCGAAAATAGTTTTAGATTCATATTTCAGGCAAACAATATACAATTAAAATAGTAAATTTGTTATATTTTAATCAAAACTTAGTTCTATATATCATTAATTGTAATTTAGCACGAATTTCTAGTACAATTGAATCGAAGATGAGACTATTCACTTTTCTGATTTTTAGTTCAATTTTCTTTCATTTTCTTTTTCATAATAGTTGTAATTGTAATTTTACAGAAATTTAAAGCTATCTTTATATTTAGTTTCATTTTTCATTCTATATTTTATAAATTGCTCTCTCTTCAACTCTTTCGTTCGTTTCATCTCCACATAGGGTATATGCTAGTCGATCACAGGCCGCTGGTCGTCGCAGTTTTACTTGTTGTTGTATGTGCTACCGCCAAAGATACTACAACCTTCTACAAGTACAGCAAATCCCAGGCACACACTGCCATGGCATCGGTCTGCAGTTGAGGTCTTCGCTTCGAGACTCTCCCAGGGGGCTGAGAGGGCGGCGCGCACGACTGTCTGACATGTAAGGCAGTGTATGTGTCTGTGTGTGTATGTGGGTGTATGGGTGAGCGTGTGCTATGTAAACGTGTTTTTTGACAGTAATAGTTTGTAATATAAATTCACACCAGCACGCCAATGCCAAACGCAGCGCTGTGGGGCTCCATCCAACCACCCAAGCACACACACATACACTGGCATATACCTACACACACACACACACGCACACACACATAGAGACAACAAAGTATTTTGGTACGTGTAACAAAAAAGCCATTTAAGCATTTTGAGGTTGGCTACGCCGCCAGCGACAGCGATGCCAGCTGCGAGGAGCTCTGCTGCTGTTGCCTTTCTTGGCTTACCTTTCCCGGCCCGGATGGCGGGCTGTGGGCGTGTGTTTGGTTTTACGAGTATAACCTCACAATTTTATAGCGCACACTCCATGTGAGCAGCAAGTGTGTGTGTGTGTGTGTGTGTGTTATATCCCTGATCCCTTTTAATATATACCCGAGTGTGTGTTACCTTTTGAGCCAAACTTTTTTATGGCTTTAATGCCGCACAAAACAATTTTATATAAATTAAACTAATAGAGCGAAAGTGTTGCTCCGCATATACCGACACTATATATACAGACACACACACACACACACACATATATATACACATGTGTGTGCCACCTTTATGACAGCCTCAACACAGATGGACTCGCAATTTATTCCATTTGCTGCATAATTGAAAATTTCTTTTCCGAGCGCCTGGCCGCGAGCTTATCGCATAATATTTTGCAAGTGATTGCCTTTCGCAGGACGAGCGAGCGGCCAAGGACCGGGCGAACGATGGGCGATGGTCAACGTTTTGGGCGGCGGCTCCATTGTTGATGATGCACATTTCATGTTAATGCAATTAAGTTTTAATTGTTGAATTGTTGATCTTAACGCATGATTTCATATTTATGCGCATTACTGCGAATCGCTTGCCCAGCCAATGTCGTCTCTCATTTCTGTTGTTGTTGTTGTTGCTGTTGGCGTTGGACACATCGTTGTCATTGTAATTGCGCCTCGATAAACATTGCAGTTAAATGTCGCATTTATTGTAATTGCATAATTTTGTTGTAATCATTTTAATATGCACGCATCTGTGTCGCCTTTTGTTTGCTTTAATCAACTTGATTAAAGTCTCTGAAACGAATTTGCGAACGCCTTTCGTGCTAGCCAATATTTATGGTATTTTCGTTCCAGGCCTTTTGTTTCAAAAATCATATCCGTATATATGTATATACAAACAGCGACCGATTCAGACAAATTGTCAGACAATGAATGATTTATGGAGGTATTTTAATTGCCAATTATTGTTTAAGGTCTAACGGGTTAAAATATGTATTATTTTAGCTCGCTTTTAATTTAATTTAGATTGAAAATTGCATAGCAAAATTTATTTACATATAATTAAAATTTTACAATTTTCAATAATAATTCAGGCAATCAAAATGATAATTGAACGGAGATTTTTAAATTTGTCATCGTGAATTTCAAGCAAAAAATTGTATAAAATGTTAAATAGCATTGTTTGATATTTATTTGCTGTTAATTTAAATAAATTTATATTAATTAGTAAACTATTAAAATGAAGTTTACAAACTTCAAGTTGTTTTAATTAAGAGAATTTCTAGTTGCAAGATCTTCTCATTGGGAAGGAGAACTGTTGCAATATTCTATATTTTCGTTTGATACATTTACAGTTAATATTTTTGACTGGAATTTGCCATAAAACAAGCATTTTTAATAATACAAACTTTCTACACACACGCACGTCACGCACACACACACACACACACACACACACACACACACATAACTGAAGACTTTGACAAGTTTTCTCTCCCAACCGCAAAATGATTTTGTTTACTTGTTAGCTGGCAACCTGTGTGCCTGCCTGACTGCCTGACTGCCTAGCTTCGTGGCAACCAACCCACACATTTGTACAATTTTTTTTCCGTTGTATTTGTTGTTGTTGCTTTGTGGCCTTCTCTCTTTGGTGCTGGCTGCCACATGCAGCAAAGTCAAAGTTTTCAATCACATGTCAAGCGTTGAGTTGACTCGGGTGCGAGGCACGTCGCCTGTTGGCTTTTTCGACAGTTGTCGCACATGGCTCATAAATGTAGCAGCCAGCCTGACCCAGCACCTTTCACTTCAATCAGGCTAACCGCAGCCCAACTGAAAACCTCCGCCTGCCACAATTTACGTTCCAAAGCAGCAGGCGAAACTCAGTTAAGAGTCGTTGCAGTCGCTCTCTCTCTCTCTCTCCATCTCTCTCTCTCTGGCTGCTGAGTGTGAGTATTTTCCGAGCTGGCAACTATTGTGGTCCAGGGGTATTAAAGATTTGCTTAGCATGTGATTAATGGTGTGGGCAATGGGGCAACAGCTGCCGGAATAATTAAAATTTTGGCTAAAAATCACAAACACGCTCGCAAATCGTTTTAGTTTGCCTTTCAACAACAACAACAACAGCGTAAAGTTTGAAAAGGGCACTCGGTCGAAATCATCATTAAAATTTTGCACAAATTAGTGTCGAAATAAAACTATTTTTAGCCTATTTGCTTTTGTAATCTGATTATCGGGGCTTTTGGGTCATTTTACGGTTGAGCAAATGCCAATGAAAATAAATGTCGAATGAAAATTATACAATCAGCAATTTTAGCAAAATAACTTGGTTAACTACTTCCAAGCGCCATCAACTGCATCAGTTTGGCCCAATAAATTCAAAATGTGGAATATTATCAACATATACCTCTGATTAGGGGAAATGCTGGGGCAAGGATAGCTGAGACTGAGACATGGATATGCCGTAATCTGAGTATGTAATTGCCAGCACTGGCATAATTGAAGGGCAATCGATGAAAAATGTTTTCGGCTTGAGCCAAGACTGGTCTGGACGTTGGTCAATTGTTGCAAGTTGTTGCAGGTTAATACAAAGCAAATAATCAGGTAGCTGCAGGCGCTGTCACTATGTGATGGACCTCAATGCCGCCCTGCCTGGGCTCTGTTTGCCTTGGTCAGTTAGTGCTGTTGTCCTGTCGGCAATTGGGCAAATATGGCATGCATAAACATTAGTTAGGCACTCACTCGGTTGGCCAGTCGACTGTGGGTTTTCCGTAGACGAGTCGGCCCAGCAGCACAATATGAGAGCCATCAATGCATAAACCAACAATTGCAGGCCAAACATGCCTTCGCACACACACACACACACACACACACACATACTTGATGTGAGCAACGTGGAGATAGAAACAGAAGACTGGCTATCCAGCATATATTGTGGGCACTCTGCTTGTGCTTATCTAAGTAAGTTAATATGCCATTTGAATGTTGTGATTTGGCCTGTCTGCCCAGAGTGCCCGACCCCGCCCTGGCAAAACAATGAATTTTAATTAATTAAAGCCCGTTTGTGCCTGCTCACAAATCATGCAGAATGCGAGCTGCGGCTATGCAGATAATATTCTTTAATAAATATGATCCGAGCAGATTATTCCAATTGCTATCGCTGGCCAGATTCCATAGACAGCGACAGAAAGAGAGAGAGAGAGAGAGACAGAGAGAGAGAGAGACAGAGACAGAGTCAAGTCTTGGCCAGGCAGCGGTTAAGCAAGTCCGGACTTGCTTCGGTTCCCTGCACAGATGGCATATAACTAATTAGTTATTGCTCTGAATGCATATCAATTTATGCATATCTGAATGTCCATACAGAATGAATTACCTTCTGTCGACTGCTTGAAGTGTTGCCAGGACCTGTTGTAATTGTTTGTTCGAATTGATATTGTTTTGGGTAAATACACGGAATTATTGATGCAGAACTGCAACGCAATTGAATCGAAATTCAATTTTAATTAATCAAATAGAATTACTTTAATGCAATTGAATTTTGTATTGCAACTATTCCATTTACTTGTGCACATTGCTGTTGCAATCAATTGAAATCGAAACAACTTGAATTTCATTTCTGTGATTAGCTCTAAAAATAGAAATTCAGTTAATCATTGCTGTTGCCAATCTTTAACAGATTAACTAAATTTACATACACTGTTAATTGTGCTATTCATACCATATATATAGATTACAATCAGCAATAAACAAAGCTGAGCTAAACTCTGAGACATAATTACTTGAGCAGAAAGTAAACTCAACTCCCTGCAACTTCTTGCTTTTCGAGCATGACTTTGGGAGTGCCCCTCTCCAGGAGCCTGTGCTCATACTCATATTTGTAGGTTTACGGCAAACAGTCAATGGCCAAAGTTCAAGTGGAAAGTTGCCAAAGTACAAAGTGAGTTGGAGCTGCCAGCATTGACCTTATATCAACTGTGAAACCAAGAAAAATGTTTGCTCTGCTGAAATGTTTAAAGTTTAGTGAACGCCAACATTGTTGTTATGCTCACACGCATTAACACACACACATACCACACGCACGCACACATGCGTAATCTAACACTGGTCCGCCTTTGTCTAGCTGTCAGCGCAGCACTTGCAAGCACTGGCCGCTGCACGCCGAAGGGCGGGCTTAAGGCATCATCATAAACGTTTATTACGCCCATAAATAGGTGAGAAATTACCGTTTGTTTGGCCAGCTAGCAATATTGTTGCCCACGTCTTGGCATTTCAGCTGCTGCTGCTTCTTCCTCTTGATAATTTCTTGCGGTTCTGTTGACGGCCACGTCGGAGGGTGGGGGGAGAGCACTCAAGTATGCCAACTGTTCGCCAAATAGTTGTTGCCACGACCACAGAATTGTTAACTTTGTTGCAGCTTCTGCTGCCCTCGCTCCTGCGTAATTTTCCTCTTTTTTCAAAAATATTTGCAATTAAAATTTGCTTAGCCCGAACGAGCAACAAACTTGCGTTGGGCAGGCAAATTAATTGAATTTCCACAAAAAACAAAGACAGCTGACCCCAAAATCTATATGCAATTAATAAGCAGAAAGCGATCTCTTAGCTTCTCTGTAAATTTCCCTTATCAAAGATCCATGTTGAGTGATAAGAAATGCAGAATGAGACATATTCTGTATACGCACTGTGAGCTCGTTTTTCGACCCACTTAATTAGGCGAGACTCGTGGAACTCTTGGAACTTGGCTGGTGTGTAAATAAGCGCATTAGTCGACTGTCAACACTTTTAGAAAAATTTATCAAAGTGCGTGAGTTGTGCCCTTTGCTGCGTTGCTGCTGCCAGTCCTGGACACATTTCGCGGCACATTTGCAGCGAGCATAGATTTTTCACACTAGTGGATTAGCTGCGTCTGCTTCTGCTTCTTCTTAGTCGTTTTTTCTTTTTTTTTTTTTTTGTTGGTGTGAGGGGGTGAATGACTAGTGTTGTAGGGGTAAGGGGCGTGACAACTTGACAAATGCTCGGTAATTTGTTGCGACGTAAATTTGAATGGAAGCGCCGTGATTGCCACTTGAGACATTTGTGAGGCAACAGCTGCCAGCCAAAGGGAATTTTTCTCTTTTTCTTCTTCTTCTTCTGGCAAGGCTATGTCACTGTAGCGGCCGTTCCGGCTGGCTTCTGTTAGCTACTTACTCAATTTTCCAGCCACGCCGGAAATGCAAATTATAATGATATATTGGCTGTGAAAAAAATGCGCGACAGCCGCCACTGAAGGCGCTGGGCGGCAACAATTTTAGCCGTACGCCTAATGGCGGCTCTGCTTACCAGACATCAGAGATGGATGGCCGGACTGAGAGTGCGAGGCCACCACAGGCAAGCCACACGGCGCACTGAAATGTGGAGGCCTGCAATCAGCAGACAATATTCGATTTGCAATCTTGTTCCACATCCGTTTCACTTGGGCACATGCTAAGCTGCTGCTGCTAGGGTATTTGTTGGCCTGGCACTCGGAGTCTTCTCCAGCGCTCGCTTATTGCGTTTGCTTCAGCTCGACGCCGTCGTGGCTTAGGATTACCGCTAACGGTAATAAATAGACCTGCCACGCGTGTGTAATTTAAAGGGGACTCCAGCCAGCAGGAGGCGGGAGAGCGTGCTGTAGAGCGAGCCGCGAGCCGCGACGACAGGCGACCGTTGACAGTAATGAAATTATGACATTGCTAATAACAGAGTATTTCGACGAGCTGCAGCTTAAAGTTGTCTTCTGAAGGCCACGCCCCCAGCTCCGCCGCCACATCCCCTGGCTCAAATGGCGATGAGCATGAGCGAAAGTCCTAAAATATGATTAGCTGGCATTTAGCTTGTCCTGGGCGCACAAAAACCCTTTTCAGGGGCCGGCAAGGGCGCATCTTTTTTTCGGTCTGCGCTTGTAATTTATTTTAATTAAACTCGGCGCTGATGAAATGCTGTTGATTAGACTTGAAAGACGTGCGCACACAAAAGACTGCATAGAAACAGCAGAGCGCAAAAGAAACAAATCAACAACTGGCGAATAGAGAAAAAAAGAAGCTCCAATTGATTGCCAGGACGAAGCAGCTGAAGGCAAAGCGCAGCTCTGCCCATTGCTGCTTCGCCTGACAATAAGCCACTGCACTTGCCCCTCATTTATTGTTGTTCTGCCAGCCCATCAATAGGACGCCCACTGAAATGGCCATAACTTTTACTATCGAACTGTGCGAATATTCAGATATCAACTGCTAAAATGAAGAAGTTGCAGGGACGAGAGTGCTTTTGTGGCTTACAAGGAAGCTGGTTTTCCTGGAACTGAACTTTTATTAACCTCTGGCCCCAATAACTGTGCGAACTTGGCAGCTATTTCGAATGCCTATTATTGCACAACACAAATTTCAGCTCCTTTGACCTTCTACTCTGTGGTTAGTTGATCAATTTAATAAATAAATAATAAGAAAATATCTTAATTTACTAACCGTTTCATGATTTTTTAAATATGAGAAATTACTATTACTTTTTGGAGAACTTGATTGAATTTATTGACAAGTCTGCATTATTGAATCTACCCTAGCTATTTTTCTTCCTTTACCTACATTCCTATTAATATATAATATTCGACTATTATTAACAATAAATTATAATAGAGTCGAGTCTCGAAAATTTTCACGCTGCTAAATCAAAAATCACGATAAATTGCTAAAAATTTTATCCCCTTGAAAAAAATTCGTTCTCAATAATTCTCGATAATTTTATTTTTCTGTGTAAGGAAAAAAAATGATTCCTTTGTCATTTCGAAAAATCGGGACTCTACTGTATTATATTGCACTGCTTTTAATAAATAAATAATTATAAAAAAAAATTATATATTTATCTTTAGTGTTTTGCTTTGGTTGTTTACAGTTACACATAATACCCTAGATTTTCTGTTTATAGCTTTAGAAATTATCCGAGTGTGTGTGCAGATGTCTCTTTGTCTTATACTTGGGCAGTTTAGTTGTTGTTGTGGCAGGTGTGGGAGGCATTGCGAGTGGAGCGAGTGAGCAGTGAGCAGCTGCAGGCTCCATGTAAAGACATCGCCAGCTCCTGCATTTATTTTAGCGCTGACAACAAGCAATCGATTCGAGCAGCGCGAGCGGCTCATCATCAGCTACTGGTTATGCTGATGATGATGATGGTTGTGTTAGAAGTGACGGCTGCTGTTGATGATGCTGCTGCTGCTGATGCTGATGCTGATGGTGATGCAGTTGCAGGCGACCGCAGCGTTCCGTTCCGTTCCTTTCCGTTCCGTTCCGTTCCGTTTGAAGTGGCAGCATTCTCGCCAACATGCCTGCTGGAGTGCTACAATAAATCACTGTGGGGCATTTTCTTTAGCTGCAGCTGTATTATGGCGAGGTCTGCTGGTGGTGCTGGTGTTTACTGGCTGCTGTCTGCACCACCTTCGACTCGTCCTAGTTGTCTTTTCCGACATCGCCTTCATCGTCGTCGTCGCTGTCATTGCTCATGTCTTTTGCTATTATTTCGCTTGACATTGCGCTTGGCTTTCATGTTGCATGGGGCGTCGCATTGCATTTATGTTGGTGCGCGCATAAAGCAGCTGCCGCAGTCGCCTGCAGCTCGGCTCGGCTGCTGCTCTAAACCGACATTGAGTTACATGCAACAAACGTATTTTGACAAGTGAACATGCACAGGCCGAGCCAAAATCCGAGCTGAAACTGAGCCCCGCCAGCTCCAGCGCCGTCCCCGGCTATAGCAGCTGCAGCAACTGCAGCTCTATCTCCAGCTCCAGCTGCTCCCCGGCTTGAGGTCGAGTCAAACAATATGCGGGCGGGCAGGTTCTTTCATGTCCGACATGACAACACCAAGAGTTATGGACCCTCTTGCCATATGAGATTGTATATCTACCACTCACTCTTCCTCAGCAACCAGCTCCTGCTCTCTCTCTCTCTTTCGCTCACGCTCTCGAGTATGTAGATAAGCAAGTGTCTGGCGAGCATCTCATCTGGCTCAACTACTTTAGAGGACTCGCCCACGCTCAGAGTGAACAAGGAGCGATTCGAGTATTGCTTGAAAGGAAAATCAATTAGGCTGCAGCAAGCTGTTGACTTAGAGTCAACCATGTGAGTAAATCAACTGGCAGATTCTCAAGTATTTAATGCTGAAACAGCTTAGCGATATTCATAATTAATTCCATGTTTCGCAAGATTCCGCTGCTCTCAATGGCTTCATTATCCACGGACATCAGCGCTCCGCCTTGTTGCGAGGCCTCTTTATAGACCTTCTCTCGTGCTTAGTGGGTGACAAACTACAAATTGTGTAGCCAGTGGTTGGACAAGGATATTGTACACGTAGTACTTTGCATATTGCGGTAAAATTAATGCTTCTCGCTTTGCCACAACACTAGAGATCATTAATCTTTCCTACCAGCTGCTAGCTACCAGCAGCGCCAAGGCCAAGTCTGCTCTGGCCGGGACTTGTCAAGAGGGGGCGCAGCCAGCACGTACTTACAGTTGCTTAGGCGCCGCCATTCGCAGTAAATTCCTGGAATCTCTCGAATGCTCTCACCTGCAAAAACAATGTGATGGCATGAAATGGAGCAGAATGAGAGGCGAAATACAATCATGGCAATGATTAGCAGTTGGGCTGGATTACGCGACAGCTCGACTCCAATTGTCAGCGCGGACAACTTTGTTTGCCAATTGCTATGATAAATGGCAGCCGAGTGCACTCTGGCACCGGCTATAGGTCAGTTATTGGATAGAGAGATATATTTGAAGCGTATGCAGCACGCGAATGCCAATTCGACTTGATTGATGGCGTGTGGGCTGTGGCAAATTTGTTTGATTGGCTCGGCAGCTTTAAAGAACCATCATATTGCAATTCAGTATGACATTGTCCTATATACACACACACACACACACACACACACACACAAATTTACATTAGTATATGTAAGTGGAAACACACACACACACATTAAGGAGCATACACCACTCAGCGGCTGCTGCCAGCGGCGGCACACGCAGCTCCTTTCAAGCTCGGGCTCCAGCTCCTGCTCGGTCTCGGCCGCAGCGTATAAGTAAATATGAAAAGATCATAAATTTTCATTCAATTTAATGCCTCAGCACACAATTTTTATAGTCGAGGCAAGCAACTGTCAGCTCGGCAGCGGGCAGAGGCCAGACTCTGCGGGCTCCTTCGGCTCACATGCAGCGCAGTCTATTGGCTGCGAGAGAACTGAGGGTCGGGCTCACTTGTTTTAACAACTTGTTTTGTACTCATCTTTATAAAATTGCCGAAAAGGAATATGTTTTCTGTTTTCCATTTTCCATTTCATAGAAAATGGCATAAATATTGTGCTGTATGCGAAACTTGTCTATCAAGGCGCTAACATTGAATGCCGTGAAAAGTTAAAGCTGTCAGAAAATCATATATGAATGTTAGTGTATAATAGAAATTATATGATTATTTATATATGAGTGTTTCATTTATATTAAATTTTAATTTCTGCAAACAAAAGTGCAAGTTGATTTACTTTTGATTCAGCTTGGTTAAATTTGCAATCAAATTGTGAGGCAGAAAGATTTATGACAACATTAATTAATACGCCTGCCAAATTAATGTTAAAGTGTCAGTTGAGAATATGCAGCACTCTCTCCTCTCCTCCTTGCTGCGCTCGCTGCTCTCCTTGCTAGGTTGCTAGGCAACCTAGTCTGGACTTTGCAGTGGTCATTCGTGGCGTTCGCCTAGAGCAACGTCTGCGCAGCTGCTCATAAATCACAAAATAATCCTTCTTGAGTTTATTAGCGGGAATTGACGTGACTCGTTATCTGTGCGTCCGAGCAGCGACCCTTAAGCCACTACGCAAGCGACTAGACCATTGACAACAACTATAAATTATGCCGATGTCTCAACAGTCATTTCTTAGGCTTCTTGCTAAGTCTAAGAAGTTGATTGGCCCAATTTACAAATGGCCAGCTGCAGCTAAGAGTTAAGAGCCTGACTTCAGATACTTGTGTAATAGCCTGAAGAATCTCCCGGGGCAACACGCCCTCAGCATGAACTTTCGCTTTGAGGTTCAATGCACCGACGTGCTTCGACTTGGCTGATGAAATGCAAATTGAACAATCTCTCAAAAGAGTCTAACTCCTGTCTAGACGCATCGTATATGGCCTAGCGCAGCAGGTGGCAAGCATATATTATCAATAAATATGGCCAACATATGCGGGCTCAAAGCTAAGGTGCTTATGAACTGTGACTTGGCTACAAAAGCGTCTCTAAATAATGAATACTTTTAAAAATAAATCAAGCAACTTAAACGTGGATCGAACCAAAAGCTGTTGAATCACATTCAGCAGGCTGGCGTTCAAGAGTATGAACTAAGATTTGAAATATCTAGTTTTCTCTCAATCAAGCCCAACGGTCGATTGTTGGATTAGAGAAAACATAAAATGGAAACCTTACGAGAAAATATATATTCTATAGAATGATTGTGTTAAGTAATTTCTTAGAAGAAGTAAGCCATTAAGAACTTGAAAGGCATTTGGAATGGCAACAATACAGCTGAATATAATTTCTATGCACTCACAAAGCCAAGTGCTGCTCGTGACAATTACATATTTTATTCATATTTTCATATTCTCGCGCACTCTGAGGCGTCGCGTCGGCATTGGCTGTATCGATAGGCATAATAAGCTCTAATGATATAATTTGCTTACGACCAAATAAAAATGTCTTCTTTTGGTGGCATAACAAAGAGGAAACGACGCTGAATCACAAACAAAGCCATCGAAGCGTTAATGGCTCCATGTACAAATAACAAATTGAATTTCAGCGGCGAATTATTTCGAAACTGATTTCAATGTGATCAACGGTCCATGGCAGTCAGTTTAGAGTACAGACCGGCTCCAGGAGGCGGCGAGGATGAAACTGAAAGCGAGGCGAGGACGAGACCAAATAATTTGAGACTCCCAGAAAAAAAGAAGAAGGAAAAGGAAAAGTAACCCAGTGGCAGTCGGAGTCGAAGTCGCAGCTCGACTTGGAGCAACTTTTTTACAGTTCAAGCAGTTGTTGATGTTGTTGTTGTTGTTGGTGGTGCTGTTGCTGCTGCTGGTGTTACGCATCCCAGTCACGTGTTGCCACAACAACCGCCAAAATTGTCAACAGCGAAAAATTGAGCGGGCGTGAGTGTGGGCGCGCGTGTTTCGGGTGCCTGACTGTAGCCAGGTTGGGCAAGGAGGCCGCTGCATGGGTAGGAGGCAGGGCTGGGGTTGGGGGCAGTTGCCTACAAATGAGCATGAAAAGCAGTACAAAGAAATTTCCGGTAGTTAAAGCGTTGCCTCCGCTGTGCCAGCTTCGTTCTTTCCTCAATTTTTTTGCCCAGCTCTAACATATTTTTCAGTGAGTCCTGTGTTGTCCTTTCTTGAAATATAAAATTCAAGGGAATAGCTAATGAAATAAGCACTGCAAGGCTACGGACGGCCTGGGCGGCTGGGCAGCCGCTAGGCGTGGCACGCACACACACACACACACGCACAGTGAGCGAGCCAAAAATCAGCAAGCTGAAGTGTTCGCGTTTTTCGTGGCCGCAAAAGGAAGTCATAAAAATATGTATGCGAATGTAAATAAATAATAAATAATATGCAAATGTAATAAACAAAGCAATGAAGAAGACAAACAACAACTGTAACAATAAGGAAAACGAAAAAGCAAAAAAAATAGCAACTTGTTAGAGGAATTTCCACGCATCTTTGGAGTGTTAGAGTGCCTAAAGTGAAGCTTTCAGTGCATTGAAAAATGTTTAAATATTTTTCGGTATTCAAGTGGCATTCTTAACCAACCTTTCTTCCATTTTTTTCGAGTATACCTATGCCAGGAAAATGTCAGAATTTATGCATATATCTTCCATATTTTTTTTTTTTGGCCATTTTAGTTGGTAGCTCGCACTTGTGGCTGGCTGTCAAAATCACAGAAACTCAACGAACCAAAAACTTGAAATATACATATGTACCCATGTGTATATGTATGTATGTAGAATATATATATTTATCCTGTGCCCAATATCTAAATGCGTGTGTATGTCTGAGTGCTGGCAAGTTATGCAAAATGGCCAGCAAAAAAAGCTGGGAATAGGACAACGCATGCCATGCAAATGCTGGCAAAACAGATTTTTTAACCGGCTATTTTTCGTATTTTTCTTTTCTTTTTTTTCATTCGACTTGCTCCCTTTTTAATGCGAGCGAGCCAAACGTTTAGCCACACATTTCTTGGCAGGACGCTGGCCAAACTGTCTGACTTACTGGCTAGTTAGTCCTCAACCAAATTGGCTGCCAGCCAGCTTATGTAGATTTCGGCAAGCCAAACACGTGCCTGGATTTTCCGTTGAGTTTTAGTTTTGCAGCTCTGTCTGCCTTCCGTGGGGAGCGGACTGGAGGATCCATGGCTGGTCTGTGGCAATGATGAAGCCTACAACTTGGCCGGGTCATATATTTTTTCAGACTAGCATAATTACATTATATGTGTGATTTATGCTTATCAAAGTGTGTAGCAGAGCCTGTGCCTAATTTATTGGAAAGTTGTTCCTTTGCTCGATGAAAAAATAGAAAGTTTAAAGTGTTATGTTGAAGAGTTTAAACAAATATCGAAATATTTAAAATTATTGAAATCGCAATTAATGATCATTTATATATTTTTCTTTGTAACTGAGCAAATAATAAAATTTGGAAAAAATACAAATGGTATTTGTCTGTCAATCGATGGGAAAAAACATAAATATTAATAATTAATCTGGCATGCACAATATTTAATACAATCTATTTAATAATTTGTTATCACAATTCTAATGATTTAAATTGTTAAAATATTGGCATTAAAATTGCAGACATTTGCCTGGCTCTCAATAAAGAAATTAATAAAAAAAAATAAAGGAAATAAAAAATGCTGCAAATAAAAAGAAATATTAATCACAGCGCATGCCAGCGCAATAATTTCAATTTGCGCGCCAATGTGACAGCAACAACAAAAGCACAAACAAACACTGCTGCAGATGAAAAGCATAAAGTACACACACACACACACACACACACACACACACACACACACACACACACAC